>UZAF01018970.1:0-28048 GCA_900617895.1 Haemonchus placei
TTACAAGAATAATCGGTGTGTTTGCCCCGGCGGTGATGCTGGTACAGGCCATCACAGAAAGTTAGTGAGCCAGGCGCTGTATCACTTTCATTTCTTTAAACTTCATGTAAATGTTATCGCTCTACTTATTGAGCACCTATTTCACTGTGAATCTTTTCTCGTCGGTGAACAGGAATTCCGTAGGACAATTTTTTCGGATGCGACAGGCAGCTTTTGTTAGCCAACCTTTCTCTTCCCTTTAACCTGCTCTCTGGGGAAATCAGTTTCTGATCGTATAACGGTCTCGTTGTGCAGGAGGTGCTTCACGATTTCACGCAGAAAATTTCGTGACATAACCATTCATTTATCCTTTTTGGACTCAGAATGAATTTTGCTCCTACGTAGTCCTTTGCCCTGCTTTCTTGACACTTCCCCTAAATATAACCACAGCTTTTCTAGGTTCACCACTCCTATCTGCAATTGTTCCCAACTCTCGAGAGCGTCTTATGGTTGAATGCAATACCTGTCTTGTTTCGCTAGTTCGTCTGTAGATGCACCGTGCCAAAAGGGTTTGAAAATGCAAAGCGACGTTTAATTCAAGGACTTGTTACGCTTATATTATGTTAAAAATCTACCAAAAGTTTAGTATCATTAGAAAGGTAATAACGTAAGCTACTTTGTGGAATGGAAGAAATTCAATGAATTGTTATGAACATAGAAAAAAATTGCAATGAACGTCAGCGCGAGCTGTAATCATAATTTTGGCCCACCCTGCACAATAATAGCTGCTCGATAAGGAAAGTATTGCACTTGTCACTCTACACAAAACAACTATAGGATTCAAAAGGAATCGTCGATCAGCAGGGAGGAACTATCCGAGTCTTATCCAGCAAGATAACGCCACAGCACGTTGTATGAGAGGTGAAGTCGGAACTCGCGCAGTATTTTATCCCATGTAAAGACTAGCCATTGCCACTTGGACCACATTTCAGTTGTTGCGATTTCGGAAAGAGCTGAATACATCAAGTCAGAACTGTGCAGAACTGCCTTTCGCAGTCGCTGTGGATCATTACAACCTGCTTGGACTTCCTACATAAGTTCCCTCGTGATCGGTGCAGTCTTTACAACGCCGGTGAAACTCGTCTGAGGATACACACGATACAACCGACAAGCCTTCATAACTCACCAACTAGGCCGCTTTCCGACCTACTAGCGCCAGATATGGTATACGAGGGGACCTCGAATTTATTCTATGGGGGAAGTATCAGAAACCATTTTCATCGTGAACTGTGCCATTAAATATTGGTAAGTTACTTCTTACCTCACATCAATAACTCCACCTTCCCCGGTATCGAATTATCGTGCGCCCTATCTCGAAGTTCACATTATGTTCTGTAATGAACGCCAAGAACTTTACGAGTATGAAAAAGTGATGGCGAATGTTGTCCCCTCCCAAGCTCCGCCTCGGCCATGGCCATTACCTCAAGTGTGAATGCGTGGTTGTTTAATCGTTAATTTGAAAAATACCGTTTTGTTGTGCCAAAAGGAGGCACTCCCATCATGATTGCTATTTCTACTGATTGAAATAAAGGTTTCGACAGTAAGCTCCGCATATTTACAAAAGGCAATGTTTACCTTGTAATTCTCCAATGGGAACACATGGCCGCGTCCAAGTGTTTCGCCTCCGTTCATTTTTATAGTGTCAAGGTGCTTTCACTAGACTCCTCGAGACATGCTATCTGAAAGCAAACACCATGTTTGACAGACAATGAGCACAAAGGCGAACAATAACGGCAACCGATGATCTTGCTGTGGCTTAGGTGGTCCAAACCACCGTGAGATTTGAAACCACGCAAACGGAAGCGCAAGAGGACGCATAGAAGTGATAAGGCTTCGACAAATGAGACATCTTGTGTTCAGCATTTCAGCGAGAACCAAATGAAAGGCTCAACTTGTGAAGCTCTTGCGTATACGCGTTGGTTTCAGACTTCCCTGATACCACAACGGTCAATTGGTAATGGCCATATCGTTAACAGCTAATTTTCTTCGGAGCAGGACGTGGCTAGAGAAATAAGAAGCGAACTCTTTTCAGAGTATGATGACAGGGTAGCTATTATTAGTAGATCAATTTATCCAACCAAGAGATTTGAATTTTGACTAGTGCTTTCCTGTCATAAGGGAGACCACTATCCATTGAAGTCAAAAAGGCGACGAGCAGCCTAGTGACAGGAATGCGTCCACTTCTGAGTGAAATATCTGATTCGTAGATCAGAGAAAACAGAAATAAATGAAAAAGGATTGAAGAATTAGAAAAAAGATGGAAGCCCGAAAAAGAAGATGAGGGCATGATGTAAGAAATTCAAGCTATGAGGTGCTCCTACTGCAATGTTTCCATTAACAGTTTATTTCCTGGGTCAGTAAGGGCACGACACTTCTGAAAAATGAAGATATTACAACCAAATCATAAAAAATATCTAAGCGCACGAAAAAAAGGGCAAAAAAGAAGGAACAAGAGATAATGAAAAAGAGATAAAAACAGATAATACTTCCAGCGTTGACGCGCATTCAAAGCGGTCGATGTGATGACTACCAGATCATGGAGGCGCTATTAAAAGGAAACATCTGATCTAGTCGGGTCAGGAAGTAGTAGGCTTATTTGAAACTGTAAGCCGTTGCAGTAGGAGCGCTCAACAGAAAAGTACAAGCGTGAGTAAGATTCCCGAACGACGAATTTCTACGGAATCTCCCCACACCCACACTTCACGTTCGCTATTCCTAGTAAAAGTGATGCTGAAATAGCGTTCTCCTCTCTTCGGGTCTGGAGCTATGCAAAAACAAAAAGTGGCTCTCTCAACGACGATTCTCAATATGCCTCTCTTTGTGCACATTCGTTCGCACTTTCGTAGGAAGTTGTCAGTTTTTTCTCCGTGAAGAACCCTTTCATGGCTTGTTTGATTTGTGGAGCAAATTCGGGAGGTTTGAAATTGTGAAGGTCGTTCAGGCGGATCGGCTGTGTGAAGACCGTTTCGGACTTCTTAACGACTCATACGATGCAAGGTGAGGGGAAGAGCAACTTACGCGCCGCAAACTTAGGTAGTCACGCTCGAAGTAAACCAAAAAGATAACTGGTAACTGGGATCAGTGGATAACAATTATTGGTAAGGAATACAAGAGCACAAATGTGACGAAGAAGGAACTCAGGAGTGGGTTACCAGTGAATACTAACAGGACACTCTTCAGCACTATGATCTTGATACAAACTGGATTGCTCTCATTGCCGTAACCATAGAAGGTTAGCGACCTTCTACCTTTATGGCACTGTGAGCTTTGAGTTTGAAGCGTTACCAAGTAGTCATCTTTTTATGTAAGTATATTATCTGTACATATGGTAATGTGCAATGGAATCTACTACATATTCTAGAAAGAAAAGCAAATTTTTTGATGGCTATATAGGAGTTTGTGTCGTGATCAACCAGCACTTTTTTGATTAGAATTACTCCTTTGATATTATTGAAAAGCGATATGATATGCTATAGTATTAAGAACGATTCTGCTCTGAGAAAAACTAAGAAGGTACATCTGTGAATTAAAAAGCTTGAGAAAAGGATTCAAAAGAGGTAATCTTCCCAAAAACTCTCACGCAGTTAAAGCAGAACTGTTAGGGAGGACTTCCCAAAACGCTTCACAATAATTAATGAAAAAAGTGATCACGATTACCGAGCCCGTTTATGTGCTTTCTTCAGACAATAGTGATGAGCGATGGAGCATCTACATTATGATGTCTCTCTACTATAATCGATACTATGTATAACTTTAATGATTGGTAAGATGCTAGCTCGACTTTCAAACAGTTTGTGACCTCAAAGGATCTGCGATATCTTGTATTACCCTTGATAGACCCTAGAAGAAAGAAGTCGAACAAGGAGTTATTCCACCTAAACACTGCCAAGCCTGCTTCTGATGCACACGAGTGTGGCAAGATGGCAAAGCATTGATGCACGAAATAATTTCGAGAGGGAAAGTTGAGAAGTTGAGATAGAAAGGACTACTACTACTAATAGAACATTCATTCCAGTGTTCAAGAGTTACGAACCAACGAAGGTGCGGTTAACAAAATAACATAGGCACCGATGGGTTCATCTGTGCATTTGAGAAGCGTAATCAACTGCAAGGAGGATATTACCTATATGTACATATACACTCGATAGGTAATTCAGAATTCCTAATCATTTAAATTTGGATGGTTTTAATTTGGAAGGGATACAGAAAATGATCGGAAGTGATAAACTGATAGGGGACGATAAGGAATTTCAGAAGACAAGGCCTAGTGGGCTCGTTAGTTCCTGCATAATAAAAGTGGAACCTTAACACTTTGATGGATGATGACGGGTGTGATATGATCAAGGCTGGAAAACACCTACTTAAAGGTACAGTTCACGATAAAAATGGATTCTGAGATTTCCCCACAGGACGAATTAGAAGCCTCCGCGTATACCATATCTGGCACTATTAGGTCGGAAAACGGGAGTTATAAAGGCTCAAAGATTGGCTCGTGTGAATCCTCGGGCGAGTTCTACCGGCATTATAGAGGCTGCACAGATCACAAGGGAACCCATGTAGGAGGTTAAAACAGCTTGTCATGACCTATAGCGACAGTGAAAGAAAGTTCTGTACAATTCTGGCTTGATGTAGTCAGCTCTTTGCGCAATTGCAACACCCGAAATCTCGTCCGAATACCCCTCCTATGTTATTTCCGTCATGATCACCTCGTCCAACCTCTAATTCCCCTACTTTTGAGGAGCCTTATTTTCCTAAAAATCGGCGAATTTCTCGCTTTCTTCACTACCGATGACCGCATTTCGAATAAAAACGGGTACCTCAAAATTATCGTGAACTGTGCCTTTAATACTAATGGAAGCTGATACTAGGGTTGAGTCACTGAATTTGTTAATCTCCTCTTACTAACAGAGGAAACATGGCATTTAAAGACACAATTGACGATAATCCAGTGCAGAGTAGTGCGAAAGTGGCGAAGAAAACGAGAAAATCGAAACTTTTTAGATGAGTGTAACGCTTCAAAAAAGTAGCAAAATTAGGGGTTGGACGAGAAAATCGCAACAGTAGTTGCACGGTAGGGGTATTTGGACGAGCTGTTCAATTGCGAACACGTGGCTACGGTAAGCTGCCTGGGTGCAAGGGTGGGTCCCGGTACGTATGGTGCAACCTCTACAGCTCCTACAACACTTAAGAACTCGTCTGCCTTCTAAGTGTACGACAGCTGAGCAGGTTTGGAACGCTTATTCCGCCCTGTCTTGGCCGTTTTTCGACCCCACAGCGTTCCTTAGACTATCCTTTGAGGCCGCAAGTTCAGCCTAGGGACAGATTTCAGAAAGCATTTTTATCGTGAACCGTGTCTTTGAATGAGTGTGTAGGGTTTCGTTATCGAACATGGTTGGGGACAGGAACTTATAAAGAATCGCAAGGTTGGTAGGGAGCCACCAAAATCAAATCGTTTCTAGAAACTCCCACTCTTTTTATTATCAGTAAAGCCTTACTTCTTCAGTGTGTGATAGGGTGCGAGAGGATCGCAGATAACGAATCACAAAAAATGATAAATCTGATAAAGGCTGATAAGGGACCCGAGAAGGAACGAACCACACAGTTCCCAACGATGTAGCCTTGCTTTCTAGCGTGTAAGAAGGAGTGAAGTGCTGACAAAAAATGAATGATAAGTGCAGTAAGACCATTGGAAATCAAAGTAAAGTTAACACTAGAAGGATAACAAAATTCGATTTACTACCTACTATTACATCACTACCTATCCCGCGTTTTCGATTGAGTAATGGATCACATACTCTGTTCATTCCTATATCAAATACGAAAAAAACCTATCCGATCATCGATAATTGAGAACATTGAGTAGAGGTTCGCCTTTTTAAAGATAAAAAGAACCATTGATGCCTCATAGATAAGGACTACTGATAAAGGCACTGTAATCAATCAGTCGACAACTCTAATGGATATCATTTGAGGCTTGGCTGAACGAATCAGATTGCTCAGTTATGGAAAAGTCGAACATCCGCGGACCCAAGAAAGAAATTAATTAGATCTTTAATGGAAGATTACTGCTAGAACAAGAAGGACAGGTCGAGATGTATTGATAAGAATTCGAACTTAAGCATCACCACATGCAGGAAACCATTTGCACTGCTCTGATTATGTCGAGGTCCCCTCTCAGTGTCCTTAGAAATTTGACGATAGTAATGACAAAAATTTTGTTGAAAAAAAAAAGAATTCATCCGAGCATTCATAATTCGTTCCTATGAGTTGGAGCTCTTCGTAAGCGAGACCACTGCTGAGATTTAAAACATCAAAAAGGAAAGGAAATAAGCTGGGACAACCCTCTCGGGCCCATGAGTAAGAGCTTTCCTTCGCCGATGTCCTGAGCGTTTCATAATTTCCTAGCATGGCAACAAAGGGCAGCAATCCGCTCTCAGATGAAGGGTCAGAGAGGATAATTAGAAAGGTGACTCACTACCTATAATGTGTCGGAAAAAATGGACGACAGGGTTAGCACACACGGTTCCGTGACTGGATTCGTACGAACGTATAAGGGTAGATTTTAATCGTGACCTAGCTGATGAAGGAGATCTAACAGCTCTAAGCCAGCATCTTTTGAGAGCAATCTCGAACAAGAATGCTAACTCGGGAAGTACACTCTGTAGTCGCAAGTTGGTGATAAAGTGGTTTGAATAGGACATCCTGTGAAAAAACTGCTTGAAAGACCTTACTCGAGCCGATCATGCAACGATTCCTGGTTTCCTCCTCCGTTACCAGCTGAACTACATTTGGAATATAGAGCTGAATGGGGAAAAACAAATGGAAGACAACAGGTACACTAAGTGCCAAGCCGACAAGAAATGATCCAGCCCAATTCAGTTGAAGCATCTCTTCTATTACCACATATAAAGTGTTGCGTTAAACGAGGATGCATACCGCCCATCAACACTTGCATGTATAGATAACTCTAAACAGTCGGGGGAAGGGGGGGGGGGGCCTTCGAAACTTAGTTCCCAATATTGTCACCGAGGATAAAGGGCGGAGGCGGTGCACTGGTAAGTGACGCATTGTTACACACGCATGGTCATGGGTTCGATCAACGGTTCGATATACACTCAAACCAACCGAGCCCCTGTAGGTGCGTCACAGTGAGCGAGCAAAGGACAAGTATCAGATTAGGAGTTTTTCAGGCTTGCTGGAAGTATCAGTCCCTTTATTCTGTTCTCGTGAACGCAATAAGGACTACGATATACAACAAAAGCCTGAGCAAGATGTGAGAACAAACATTAGCATAGATGGTATTATGACAGACCCGCGGAACGAACTCAATCTAAAGATTCCCCACGATACTGGTTGAGAAACACGTATCATTTCACTCCGTGCGAATGGAAAGGCAAGCATTTCCCGAGTAAAAGACGTGATTGAATCTCGCATTCCTCATAGTTCGGAGGGCTACAAGTGAGGCAATTGCAGCGCGATCGGAACATCGCGTCTAACAATTGAGTGGAGAACGGGACGGAGGTGCATCTATCTCTTCAAGGGCCTCCGTCAGTGACTGGCCGCGTCGTGAAATGATTTTTTGCACCGCAACTAACAGAATGACATAAAAACATTGCAGAAATTATGAAAAACCTGAAGGTTTGCATTTGCTGGAGAGGGGGAATGCGTTGGAACTGATGACTCCGGAAAAGTTTTCAAATGAATGACGATTCCGCAGAACGGAAGAATGTTCGTCACGAGATGACTGTTCCTATATGACTCCAAATTGCATGCGTGTTTTCAGACCGGAATTTTCCGCGTCCTCAGAAAAGCTATCGCTAAACCCCTTTCTTGTTCGAAATTGAAGGAATTTTGCCTTTGTGGTGTTACACCGCTGTTCTGGAATGATGCTGAAAGAAACCATGAACAAATAAATTATCAGCTGCTGATGGCATGCGGTGCCAAAAGAGAAATGATTCAAACAGTAGTCGAAGCAAGGTTTTATGAAACCAGCTCGAGGAACCTGAGATACACCTTGGAGACGATCAGTGCTCGGAAAAAACCTCACTACTATGCTCTCGGAGCTCTTCGGTGTGTTTGCCTTCAACTCAAAACAACCCGTTCAAGTGCTGGTCACTCTGTCTGCGACGATCTCATAATGTTGTCGCTAGTAAAGGGAGAGACTTTCCTGTCTAGTGCCCATTTAGACATCAATTTACCAGGGAAGAACTGCAGAACTCTCGCTTAAATTGGAGATCGAAAAGAGGGATGAGTTCTGAAATGTACTTACTACCTACAAAACCGAAACTGCCGCATGAATACAACAAAATCTTGCACGCGATACTGTTTACATTTGTTCCTCAACGGTATTTTGAGCGGATTGACACTTACTGGTTAGTCGTTTTTCTACTATACTGAGCTGACGCCCATAGCAAAGGCGTTCCTAGTAGTAGACCGGATCAGAGCGATCGCGAAACTCTGAGAACGTCAAAAGAGGACACTGTTGAAGGCACAGTTAGCTATAAAAAAAGTTCCTGATGATGAGGTTTGCCTCTGCCTCTCTCAACTCAATCCCTTATGTATGGAACATGAGGCGCTGTCGGGTCAAAAAGAGGCCTATGTAGATGGGAAGCAGTGAACGCTCAAAATTGTATCCAATGTATGCCACGAAGGGTGCAATGAAGAACAAAGGGTGCCCGGACGAGATTTCAAAAGTTCGAAAGTTTCAAAGTAAGAAAATGAGGTGATTACATTGCCACAAATGTGTACCACTTTGCACTGAACTACTCCGCTTCTAGAATTCTTTATTGAGTTCTGTCAGCAATGAACATTTCAGATAGTTTCGAACCCTCACTGTGCCCCAATTCGTCTCATATAGAAAGCAAAAAGTTCATGCTTGTGAAAAACCAACGAAACCATTTTAGTACCGAACGAAGTCTTGAGGTAAAGATAATGAAGGAAGAGCTTAAAAAGAAGAGTATCACTGAAATAGCAGATCGAAAACGAGAAACGAGAACGAAGCTCTTCAGATATCATTTGAGCTGATGAACCGGGAAAACCCGTCGGTAACTCATACTGCATGGGTACAATCAAAATTGAATGAATGGGAACGGTTTTCGAAATAAATACATCAAGGTTTTTACGGGAAATGTCTCATCGAATACTGATTGGCTTGAGCTCATTAACATTCCATGACGGAATAGAAGGCAAGTTTTTATTTAATAGAAGAGTAATGACCTACATATCTTCTGGACGTCTAGAACTACATATATACTATTATACAAGCCATAAAAAAGGAATAACCCACGAAAAGATTTTGCGACATATTCTGAGAGTTCTAGACTCGTCTTCAATCAGTATCAGTATATCTAAATAGCATAGGATTGAAAATAAAATTCAAGTGGATACTAGAAAAACTTCCAAATTACCCCTTCTCACTCAAGGACCCGGACCTCAGTGAACCAGAACCGGCTTTCTAATCCTTGCAATCCTCATCGGCTAGGAATGGCCATAGTAGCTAGATAATCGCAAGATGGTTGCCTCCTTCATGAAAGAGATGTCTGGTACAGATCCAACCTGCCTACACAAAAAAGTGAATGGGGACGGTATAATGGCGGGAAGCACCACTCTCCCATGCACAACTAAAGTAGCAAAGTCCGTCTGATCTACCAAATCCTCTACACCATGTTACCGATGTCCTCGCGTTATTTCCGAGCACCATAATTGCTCATCTAGTTTTTCTTTTTACTGGTTCCAGTTCCCACAGCTTGAGATGCTACTAACAGCGAACATCAACCTACTATCTCTTTTCCGAACGCTTCTGACTGAAATCGTAGCTGAATTCAGTGTGACCTTGCGGGAATGTTGGCTAGAAAATGCTTGTCTGAAGCTGCGATGAAAGAGCTGTACTCCAGTGGCACTGACAATATGCTGTAGGATAGGGTTGAGCTGGGCCTTTCCGATGTCGGCAGAAGGGTATTCAGTAAGTCATAAGAAGTAACTTTGACCTCTTCAGTCGAGGAATCCATCGCAAAGGCCGGAAACATTTGTAAGTGAGGCTGCATGTCGCATTCTGAGAAGGCTGAACACCCTGATGCAGCTGCGCACAAATAGGATCATGAAGAGAAAAGGGCGAGTATTAGAGTGCAAAGAGTTCATGCTTGTCGTTTTCCAGCCACCTTTCGTTAAAATACGAGAACGAGCCCCGACTGGATCCCTTTTAGCCTATCGATGAGTACCACTCTCTAGTGAGAAGTGGGAACTGGGTCAAGTGGATGGGTCGTAAGTTTTAGCAAAGTTCAACACTCAACTTTAAATGTTTTGGTGCACCATGAGTGCAGTATATAAATAAATAAATAAATAAATAAATAGATAAATAAACTTCGTGACAAATCACCACAACAGAAAGATTTATATATGCAAAATAGAAAGCAGCTAATTACCAAATTTTTCCTGTGCTTTGATGAATGATGTTTCTCAGGATCATACTTGACTGCGTTGGGAATTGCCTCACTATGGATGGCTATAGGGAGTCCAAGTTCTCAGAAAATGGACAGATAGGGGTGGAAGCTTGCTACAAAGATATCGATCGAATCAGGAATACCGACCAATCGATTTGCAGAGCATTTTGCGCTTTTTTAAAAATGTCGATCGATACCTCTAAGACTTCTAGCCATGAAAGCATGAGCGGTGCACCCATCAATTAGGAAACTCAGAAGTTCTGCTCTACAGCCGTAAAGCATTTAATCAATAAAAGAAGGATATAACAAAATGGAAATTTCGATGGAAATGTCATGGACTTATCAGTAATTGAATCACTGGTGATAGCGGGTTTTGGCAAAGAGGTCAAAGACGACTTTTGGGTCACACCACATCAGCAGTGAATATGACCCTGAAAATTGATACTCCGAAGAGTAGTGGACCATGAAAAGAGTTTGAGGCTTTCGAATGGTGTGGCGATATAGGACACAGTCAATACTGGTCTCTGTGAAAAAAAAAATGAAAAAAAAGAAAGTTTTAAAATGGGATTGCGGGAGAGACGTCAGAGGAATTTATTTAACAAAAGCTTGATTCAAAAAAAAAAAACGTGCCATCTACTTGACTCTAGTTAAGGTTGTGTTCAGAATTGAAAACATGCTCAATTGGTCACAAAATAAGTCAGAAAAGATTCTGTACGGAAATATCCAGGCAGATATTTGAAAAATAAAAGAAGCCACGAGAAAATGAAGTCGAACAAAAATCAAACAACTGGGAAACTTGAGCTGCAAAAAAAAANCGTCAGAGTAGCTATGAATTTCGCCGCGCAATTTGCCGCGCGCACCCAGAATCGCACGAATGGTCCCGCACATGGGACACGCGGCGAATTGCGCGGCAAAATTTGTTTCGCTTTGGACGACTCTGGTGTTTATCACAAGACATAAAAGCATGTACACAAAAAAGCGACGAAGCCCCGAGTTGAAGTTGCTCATGAGCAAATCCGTTTCATTTATATAAGGAAATCATGTAAGCATTTATTTGCTGCGTAATTTGCCGCGTACATTTCCAGATGTACCAATGTACCCATACCCCGGAAGAGATCGTGTTAGAGCGCGTTTTTCTTTGATTGCGTACTGCACACCATCTCCTCCACGTCATGATGGAGGGTATGAGTACATTCACCCAGTTCTGGATGTACGCGGCAAACCACGCGGCGAAGTTCGAAGTTCGTAGTGATTTAAACGACCCTGGCGCCTATCATTGGGGCACAGGTTTTGAGTAAATTGGATAAGAAGGACTTGCTGATGGTACTCATCTGCCCCACTTCATACTTGTGCTCCAATGATAGGCGCCAAAGTTGTTTAAATCACCACGAATTTTGCTGCGTAGTTTGCCACGTCCATCCAGGGTCCGTAAGGTATGCTCTCCTGTTCGGGGCTGGGACGCCCGATTCGGGTCTCTCTCTTTCTGCTCTCCCCGAGAGCATACCTCCCGGGAAGGGGACCCTCCCCTGTTCGGGGCAGCATACCTTAACGGCCCCAGAATTGGGTGAATGTGCCGTCCCCTGAATCTGAGAGGAAAAGGCAAAAAGAGATCCTTTTTCAAGAACATCTTCTTCCAGAGGCTTGCTCTGAGGAAACAGCTCACATTGTCCGGGTAGCTCAATGATCCGAGTTCCTAACGAATTACACGATTTCTATGAAAGATCATCAGGTGCGGGGAGATCCGGGTGGAGGAAGGAGAAAAGTGAAATGTAAATCACACGTAAATCTCTGTTTTGCTGAAAAACGTGGATTCCTTCAAAAATCTGCTCAGTGCAGCTATGAAAGACTTGAAGGGCTGAAAATTTTCCCGTCACGAAAGAATTTCAATGCCACCCGCCCTTCTGAAATGCTAGGTATTGAAGTGTTCGCGCCGGGGATTTGTTAAAAGAAAAACTTTGTGCTCCTCGAAAAGTCGATTGCTCGACTGCGATTACATTACGACTTCACTTGGCAAAGAGAATTCGTTGAATGCCGCCGAAACATATGCATGCAGCTGTCTTAGCTTTGATGTACAGAATAAGAATGAATAGTTCTTCCGATTTGTTGCCCGGTCGCGCTGTGTACACTGCCAGGCTGCCGAACATTGGAGTTCTTTCACCGTGAAGAAAAAGCACATCAAGGTTTTCTATCCAGTAAAATGGGTTAGTTAAACTTTGGGTGAGGCGGCACTACATTTCCATGCTATACCTAATCATTTGAGCCCACAGGATATCTGATTTGACTTTGCATAGATAACAGACGGGAGTGATGCCCAAATAATGCGCTAAACAAAATCAGCGACCTCCTATGCCGACGCACTTGGTAGTATTGACCATATTGGAAGTAATGTACACTGGAGAAATTTGGCTTCTATTCAATTGATACAACTTTGATTTTTCATCTGAATTAGAAGCAGAGTGTTTCAGTTTGAAAGAATGGCCGTTGACGGGCAAATCGAGTTGGAGCCACAGTTCACGATAATTTTAGAGTACCTAGTTTTGAAGAATAACGAAAGTGAAGGCCGGAATAGCACAAAAGCGACGAAGTAAACGCGTAATTTGGCGTATTTAGAAAAATAGAAAGCTTCAAAAAAGTACTAAAATTAAGGGTTAGACGAAAATGTGACTGCAGACGTTACATGGAAGGGATATTTGGACGAGCCGCTCAAACGTGTGCCATTGCGTACAATAGGCTGCTCGCATGCGACGTGTGCGTTCAGGTGCGAATGGTGCAATAGCCTCCACAACGCCGTGAGAACTCGTACGTTTTTGGCGTGTATGTCGGCTAAGTCGGTTTTGACTCTTATTACGTCCTATGCAGCATTTTTCGACCCGAAAGCGTCCCTTGTGCTATGCTTAGGGTCACAGGTTCATCTGATTGAGGAATCTCGGGCACTGTTTTTACCGTGCCTTTAATGTAATGATAGAGGGTATCATGACCACAAATTGTCAAAATGATGCGTGACTCCCAGCAAACACGGACTGATTGACTTTTTCTCATATTAAAACCCGAGTTTGGTAGTTACTATCAAATTGTTAAGTGCCATATAAATGAATCGGAGCCAACGGGAATTATTTTTTGTACGTGTGGCAAGAAATGGCAAAAGAAAGAGAAGAAGGAAAACAGGAACGACTTCACAACGTCCGAGAAAAAAGACTTCTGAAAAAGTACTCGGGGTAATGTGTCCACGAGGAACGCGTGATAAGAATAGCCGGAAGATAGAAAGTGGCAGGTTGTCAAGTGGATCGACAGTTCCACTTTGATGGTCACCGATGACACATGGGGGTGATGTTCGTGCATTTTTATTCGTTGACTTGACAGATTCCGAAATAACATGGTGAATTCCTCTATAGAATGTCAATACTCGAGAATGAATCGACTTTTGCTGGCCGTCGTCCCGGAACTGGTCGTTCATATTGAAGCAAATAAAACATTAAGCGAATAGAAGTGGTATGTTGAGAAAGGTAGCGAAGAACGTGATTCGATAGAGCGGTACCAAGTTCAAGTCACATTCAGTTTCAGTCAGTCGTGACCTTTTTGACATTCTGAAGGATGAGATCGGGGGAGACCACTTTTTTGATAGTGGACACTCAAGCCAAGCAGACTACTAATCATCTATGAAGATAAACCTCAACGACAGATTGCAAACCAGGCTCTTCGAACCGATCAAAATAATAAATTTAAGTTTTGTTGATCTTAAAAATCCCAGAATGAATGTCTAACAATAGGAAGAAGTCTTTTCGAGAAGAAGAGGGCTAATAAGCTGGCACACTGGAGCAAGATTGGGTCAGAATTCTGATCAAAAAAAAACTTCAGCAAATATTATATCTCAGAGAACACGAATTGCCTGGATGAATGCTTGGATGTTTTCCAAATTCTCCTTTCTTGTAGGGTATTGAAAACTAGTCCAAATATTTATGAATGTTGAACGATGAGGAAACTGTTTATTGATTTTCTTCCAGGACTGTACACAACAGTTTTAATTGTCTAATACATAGGTCTACAGACACTTGTAATACCCGCAAGCTACTCAGAGCATTTTACTAGTGAAGTTCAACCATTAGAGCTAGAAATACCATACGCTCGTTTTAAAAATATTTCTGTGAGTCAGCGTGGACAGTCAAACCAAAAAATTGACCGGCTGTCGTTGAAAAATTGACCAAATCATCGAAGCCGAATGAATCGAGTTCGCCTCAGTACTACCGCTCCACTCCATTACAAGCAGTATGGTACTGTGGAAGATTGGATTACAGTTTTTTATTGAGGATTTTCCCAGGCTTCAGCCGATCCCTTTTTGGGCTGATGTCATTAAAACATTTTTATGTTGAGCGCACGGTATCTCTAGCGCTAACCATTGAGGAAGGTTGGCGAAGAAGGAGGTAAAAAACAAGAAAGAAAGAGTCAAAACAGTGGCCGTTGAGCTGATTACGGATGTTGACCTACAGTTTGGAATAAAATCATAACAGAAGACAGGAGGCAATGGATTCGGAGGAAGGACTGAAGAAAACCACATTTCTCGAAAGACGAGATGACATGGGATGGCTTATATTAGCAAAGGATACAAAGAATTGTGGGGAAGATGCAAGGTGGTCGAAGTAAAGGGCACTGCACTGTTCCCTCTGATCGATCATCAAAAATGGCATCGATGTGCGATGTTTCTTCGTTCGTACAGGAGCGATACAACGCATACGGTCGAGCGGTTCAGAACGAACATGACGTGGCCATCTGAAGAGGCTACCATTACGGGCGTCGCCAAGAAATCCAGTCTGGCTACTTCTTCACGAAGGCCACGTATTCTTTGATGGAGTTCACGACGAGAAACGTGAGATCGTTGTTCGTCCTAATCCAGAAGAATTAATACGGAAAGTCACATAAAAGGGTTATCTTGAGTGGATTAATGGTGTCAGGCGATAAATGATGGCTACCGCTCTCAAGACAAAAGTGTTCTTTAAACGTTCGGCGCTCGGCCTTATTAAAAGAGAATGGTGTNGCGCTCAGCAAAGCATGTTGGGGTGGTAATTGGTCGTCAAATCGCAAATAAACGTAGGAAGCAACCGAAGAGGTGGTTCAGTGTTCTCATTATCGCAGTCANAAATGGCATCGATGTGCGATGTTTCTTCGTTCGTACAGGAGCGATACAACGCATACGGTCGAGCGGTTCAGAACGAACATGACGTGGCCATCTGAAGAGGCTACCATTACGGGCGTCGCCAAGAAATCCAGTCTGGCTACTTCTTCACGAAGGCCACGTATTCTTTGATGGAGTTCACGACGAGAAACGTGAGATCGTTGTTCATCCTAATCCAGGAGAATTAATACCGAAAGGCACACAAAAAGGGTTATCTTGAGTGGATTAATGGTGTCAGGCGATAAATGATGGCTACCGCTCTCAAGACAAAAGTGTTCTTTAAACGTTCGGCGCTCGGCCTTATTAAAAGAGAATGGTGTGAAAAACGCTGGGAAAAGTCGCATCGAAAACAATACTCCCCTTCATAGTCGCCCGCACGCACCACTTTATTGCTATTCATTACAGTCTCAAAAGTTGATTAGACAGAAAAATATCAGTTCAAGTGACAAATTCAGAAAGGTATGGGAAAATGGAAAAGGGAACTCCAAGAGAAGCCTTAAAAATGTATTGAAGACTACTTGAGCGCTCCGAAGAAAAACTGTTCATCGCCTTAGATAGGAAAGTGCTCGTCTTCGCCCAAAAAATGGGTGCAAATGTAGTTAGAAAGAACTTAGAAGGGGTACTGCTTTTGTCCATCATCGAGCCCTAGAGCGGAGGGTACTCAGCTGAGGAAATCTAGTTCTCTTATCTCTCTTAGGAGTGGAGGAGCACCACGGAGGTGAGATGATTACTTCGTGCAAAAAACCGAGGTTAAGAATTGAACATTCAGTTGCGTCACCCACCCCGGAGCTCCATATCTCCTACGCCTCAGGTGGAAGAACATATTTTCCCAACTAAAAACATTGGTAAGCACCAGTATGGGCTCGCGAAGCCAGCCAGCTACTTCCCTCTTTGCGCTCAGGTCTCAATGTTGGAAAAAGCAGTGGCCTCCTTCCTCCTCCCCCAACCAACTACATTTCCACCATCTGAATAAGTAAACAAACACATAATTGTTGAGCCGCACTACCTATGGGTGACTTAATAGTTGTTCGCTAGAAGCTATAGCTACCGCCACAACATCTGCACGTCGCTGTATGGTTGACGACTAAAAGGAAGCGCAGGTGGGCGACTCATTGGTTGTCTGCCCGCCTCAATCACTGTACCGCCTGCAGCCATGACAGCTAAGGATGGTCAAAAAAACTCCCACCAGGCATTGAAATAGACTAATCGTCTCAGGTGAGATTATAAAAACACCACTGCAATTATATCGACCTCACTGCGTGAATAATTGAATGGCGGAGAAATGATAGAGCTCCAAGAGATGAAGAGTGAAAGAACGAACAATCTAGCTCAACTTCTCGGATTCATTTATGGACGAATTAAAAATTTCAAATTCATGTCGTCGATAAGAAAACAACCTTTCGATGACACACAAAGAAACACCCGCTTAGCCTATTGATTGCCAGCCATCTTTGACACTTGATGGTTGCCTGATGGTCAGCCGCCATCCCATTAACCACCACCTGTTTCATGCTTCCGAGGTCATCAAGGTAGCGCTCACAACCAGGATCTCTTTGGGCAAGGATCGGCCCAAATTTGGAATATAATGTCCACAAAAAGGCGTGCCGCTCGTTCTCGGCAACATCAACTTTTGATGGGTCATAGCAAAAATGGTTTACGATCAAGAGAGGTGCTTCACTTTTGATAGCCCGTCGTCTCCGGTCTTTATAGAAAGAACAAGAGACAACACTACAATTGGGACCCCAAATGGAAATCGGACCACCTGATCATGGTGTTATGGCTTAAATCACTTGGTAATGTAGTATCTAGCATATTTTTGACCTGAATGCCCAACAAATCACTCACGAATACTGCGTTATAACTAAACGGCTTCTTCGAAAAAATTCGGAGCTTCGACAGCCTTGTTGAATATACAATAGCCTACCGATCAATGAAATAAGCAGCAGGGATTATGCATCAATTATGCATACAAAGTTTTACACAGCTTAGTAGCACCGGTTTGTTACAGTAGTACCGTTTATTCGGTTGACGTTCCAAACAATTGTCGGATGAGGGTCAGACTTGATCTGTGGCTTACCCAGCCAAACGCTCTAGTTTACTTGGTCAGTTGCAACATTACCTAGAAACTTCAACGCAGAAGATCCTAACAAAGGGACTAACCTTTCACATCTCCATCAGCGCCCACGTCTCACTCAAATATGTGAACAACAAGGGGAATGCTCAGTTCTGAATTTCGAGTGCGGATATGTAACGCTCCCACCATCTTTGAAGTGCCGATGTCATTCTAGGCTAGCATTTTGCATTTAATGTCGACCCGCTGCCCAGATGCTCTTCCAGTGGAGAAGGCTCTACCCCTTTTACCTTCTAGTAGTTCTTATGCCCAGCTCCACCCGTCTCCCGTTTCGTCTCACCCCATGAACACTGAAGATGATACACAACATATTTCAAACTATAATTAATGTTATTTGTTATTGTTCGCTGTTCTATTCGCTTACTGTTACAATTATGGATACAACGAATCAAAAAGCATAGGACATGATGACTCGACGTTGAATTACCGAGTTGTATAATGAAAGCGTTTATGCTAAGCAGTGAGTCAGCAGCGGAACAACCCGAAAATCGCATCAAACACGATAGGTACATGGAATCCTCTCCATAACGCTTGGTTTGGATCATCGTTCGAGAATGAGAAGACGAAACGTTTCGACAACTTTTCCGCAACCCCCAAGTACGTTTCGCAGGGGCCTTAGAGATGACAACAGCAAAATGTTCCCCGAGTTGTTAAATACTAAATTACAATGAAATCAAAGTAAAAAGCAACAGTAATAGTTGTGAAGTACGCTCGGAAATTCAAAGTAAATGATGAAAAGTAGGTTTCTTACAACATAAGTTCGTATAGAGCGCTCTGTCCACCTGCTCATCTGTTTGTCACGAATTCCAGTTATACCTTAAGAACCACCCGGTGGAACTGGTTCAAGTTTGAGATGGGTGATGAACATAGCACTTGTGAGCTTTGTGGAGCTTTTACGATTTTTCTGGGCAAATCAGACACCGTTGGAAAATGAGTACAGATGAGGCCAGGCTACGGAGGGAGGCGAAGGAAAGCCGTCAGCGTCGGGTGGAATGTTTGAAATGAGCAGTACATATTGGACAATTCATAATTAGGTTAGAAAGCAGCCTAGAGAACAGGGAGAATGGTTGAAATGGGCAAGATCTAAGGTACGTTCTGTATGCTCGATCAAAAGGACCCTCACCTTGATTGGCTGAGCATGTTCACATCTAGAGGTCCTGAATAGAAAAAAAATCCTGGCTCCGTTGAAAAAGCTTTACAGACCAGGAAAAAATTGCAACAGTGAAAGTGAAGTAGAGACTTACAAAGCACTAGGAGTCAAAAATTTATGGTAGGCGGCGCGTGCGTCAGGGTGGGAGGAGCTAAAGCAAAAAATTCCCCGAGCCTGCTAAGAAATGTTCTGGAGTTCGGAAAAAGGAGGATGTGTTTACGTTGCATTTTAGGCATATCCTTGAGGTTAAAGATGACTGTATAAAATTCACTAAACACGAAACATAACGCTCACCAAGATCTAATGAATAACTCTCTGTTCATATAGGTGTGGTTAACATCCATTCTACATTCCGCAAGTCGAAGACTGTGACCTTGTCGTAACACAGCTTGCCATGAGTTTTGAACCACGATCCCCTCATCTGGTGTTGTCAAACCCTTAAGTTCCACATCTTCTGATGAAATCCGAAGTATCCCAGATCATGGCCATGGTTTACAGTCGTTCAAGAAGTAATCTTTGTTAATGAGGCCAATTCCAACCCATTTCTCTTCTGAAACCACTTCCACAATGGGCTGAATGTAGGTCACGGCGCTCAGCAAAGCATGTTGGGGTGGTAATTGGTCGTCAAATCGCAAATAAACGTAGGAAGCAACCGAAGAGGTGGTTCAGTGTTCTCATTATCGCAGTCAATTTTAGAGAATGGAAGAGGATGACACAAACTGGTTTGTGTGTTATTTTGCATTCCCTGCTTACTAATATCGCCTTAAGCTCAACGAGGGTGTCTGTTTCTCCGTGTCTAACTTGTCGCTGCCATTTCTCGCTGTGCGAAAACAGCCTCAAAATACCTTTAGCCGTTTCTTTATGGTACTATTTAGACCCCTGTCGTCAGCTGTGAAATCGCCTGATTCTGAATGAACACAATGAAACACAATGAACACGTCCCCTAGAATATGCAGTCGAGAGCGTTTGTAGGTGAGAACGGGTTTCTCTCTCATAGAGGAACGATTTGGCGTGGGAAAGCTTCCTTGGAACTTATTTTGTCCCTCACCATCTAAACAAATGATGACCTATCGAAACATCGGTGTATCGCGCCGTCCACAAAGCCGTACAATCCCTCAATTTCGATGACTCGCAAGCATTTGCGTACCTGCCATCTCCCACCACTATCATTTGAGTTCAGCACGCAGGTTTGATCAAACCTTTTCAAGGGCAGTGAATGTTTCTCTTGAGAATCACTTCGCTTTCATGTTTCACGAAAGAATACTCTTGGCTTTTGCTATAGTGACTGGAATGATGAGAATGAGGAAATTATTCGAGTTGAAAGAACAACAAATGATCTCGCAAGTTATAGGAATTACCCAGTCAAGAAGCTAAAAGAGAAGAAACGTCTGTAGAACTCGTGGCCGTGGTACAATGAGAATTAGTACCAAATCTGTATCACTCTAGGTTGCTCTGAACGTCAGTAATGACGCCTATGGGGAAGAAGATTCTGGCGTGTGAGAATCGGATCCTTTTTCATTATAATGGCTGGAAGGAACAAAATGCAGGGAGCACTATAAGAGAAAGAACCATTGTTGATAGTAAAGAGTGCATGTTCCACAGCTTTAAGGAAAATGCGGAATGTATGGTTGTCGCTGAGGAAAAGCACTTAAAATACTGAAGTGCTTCCAACACCTGGACCCTCCCGCTGATGTTAAAGTAAACCTGGCTATAAAGGCTTGCACAGGCGACAGCAAACGCTTGATGGATAAAATGGGGAAGTGTCACGTTACGTTCTGCTGTTGCGATTGCTAGCCCTTGGGAAGAAACCAAGTCGTGGTGTCATTCTGTTGAATCGAAGAGACTGGAGCGCTAGATCATCCAAAGGCGATGGTTAAAGAAAAGCATAACTCATATGAGAGAACTAGTCCCATCCAAATGAATGCAAGCAAAAAGACTGCCTTAATGGAGGCCCATGTTGTAACTTTAGAACGTCTCCAACCAGAGCAGTGAAACATAGAGCTCGAGCCAAGCGACTACACACAAGAAGTTGCAAATAACGATGGGACCAACAAGAAACACAACAAAACCATAGCTGCGACAAAAGGAGAGGGGCCTGGGTCACGTAGATGTTGCGAATAGAACTAGTCTGTCTTCAGGCGGTCATAAACACGGGAATACGGAAGGGAGCAGTCACAGACAGAGAGAAGGAAGGCGTGCCATTAACTAATTTTATGGTTGTACCGGGAGGGAAATCCATCTATATATTACCCACAAACGACGATTGCAATGAGCAAACTGCAGAAGTTTGAAAGATCACCTCTGATGGAGAACCATGATGTTCATTCCCCCACCCGTTGTTTTGCTTGAAGCCTTCATGGAGTCACACGCCCCTGGCATTGAGGACTCGGTCGCACAGAAAGCGCGAAATGGGGTTTAGCAGAGCTAAGGTTATAGGGAAGATTCGCCAATTTGGCAAGTTTCCTTCACTAGCCATCCATCATACTTGGAATTCAAAACTACACTTTTGGCATCGTCACCCAATACAATCCAGTAATTCGGCCAACGATCTCCTAGCTTTCTGAAGCAAGAGTGCAAAGAAACGAAGAGGTGAGAGATCGGTTCCAACTGATGGCATTGAAATTGTTGAATTTCTTTCGGCAGAGGTTTCATGGACAGAATGGACAGAAGCATGTGATAGCCAGAGGGGCAACGTTGGAAAATAAAGGGGAAAATAAAGTGCTGTGTTCCGACTTAGCCCATCAACTTGTAGAGATTTCTTCCTTGCTCTATAGTTCCTAGCGTAATTATGAACGGGAGGCCCGAAGGCACAACATCTCGAACAATAAAAGTTTTTGGAAATAAGTCGTGAAAATGACGACGGTTCTCTAGGAAGACAGCTTGAGGAACAGCGTTATCTACTCATTTATGAGAAAACAAAAAAGGGTTCTTTGTGGAGCAGTCCTGTTTTGTTTGGATCGGCAGGTCATCGCTTCAGGGGAGTTCCACGGCACAGCGGATGAGTTGAAATACTTGTTTAATTGCCACAGAGGAGGAAGATGAAAATGGTGAAAACGAAGCCAGAACTAATAAAAATGGAGTAATAGGAGAAACGAAGCCATCCTATCAAAAGGCAAAGAAAGTTTCCACAGAGTCAGCTCACACTTTCATACAGAGGCAGTTTCTACGCCAATTTAACAAGAACATTCCACTGAAAATTAGCGGAAGCCTTACAGACTTCTCGAGCATGAGCAAGACAAAAATCTACAACTTCAATAAAATTATCGGTCACTTCAACAGATAACGAATCCCAGCCACCTCGAACAAGAATGGAAGGCTGCCTCAATGATAGCCTAAAGAAGCACATTGACAATCAAAGAATACCCTTTTTATTGATCTAATTTATTATCTTTTATTGATCTAAAATGGCAAAAATAGCAAATTCAACGTACAGAACTGCTCTGTTGGTGTGGCGGTGTTTGCTAAGTTATGATCTTCCACAGGAATTTCTCTGACGCTGTTCGACTAACTAGAACCTATAGGTTTATATCTGAGTACCAGTACAACGGGTAATAATTCAAGCAAAAGACTACTTTCATTTGGCTCACACAGAAAAAAAAGAAAGAAAAGAGAAAGTAAGCATAGTCGATAATTAAACATGCTGTAAATAACATATTCGAGGCCCCTTACAATGTCGACGAGAAAAATGGGGAAACCCAAACTTGCCTACGATTCCATCGCGCAAAGCGTCTTTAAACTATTCAATTTCGAACGGTGGTGCATGAACAAAGTAGTCGGATCAATGCGTAGCAAGGACTGTTCTCACGTGGCTGAGGAATAGAGTAGTTTCATGATAAATTAAAAATAAAGGGTGTAAACGATGCCAGAAAACCGATGGATGGCAGTACGTGATGTGAGAAGCCGTCGCCGGCGTGCACAAAGACGGTAGCGTTCATCTGCGAAAAATAAGCGGGAAGGGCGAAGGTCGTCATCGCTACCACCGCCCGTACAATAGCCGCCCGCCCGCCTCGGATTAGTGCAATCAAACAGCCACTGGGTGGTCACAGAAACTAGATCGGTCTCATTGGTCACCGAAAAGGTTTGCTCCAACCGCGGACCGGAATCCATGACAGACTTCGTGGAATAGTTGGGCCATTGTTGTTTGATAAGCAGGCTGAAGCGAATTGGCTGAAAGGCATGAAACGGTGACTTTCACCGAGCCGGCGATAGAGCGCAAAGGCCTTTTTGTGGCATGGCAGCTGATTTCGCAACCTTACCGGGCTAAGAAGGGGTGTAACTGTCGAACGAAGAGATAATAACGATAACGCTTATTTTATGTAGCATTGAGAGAAAAGGCCATCAATAACAATGTTCAAGGAAAGTGCCTGATGAAACCTGAATAAGAGAGAAGTAGCACAAAAATGAACACGAACTCAGCTAAAACTACTCGCGGCAAATGAAAGGATGTCAAGAAGAATTGCTTCGCCCTGCCCCACTGTTGGTGGAAACCGGAGACGAAACCAACTGGATAAGGAAGAAGGTAAACAAAAGCGAGGACAAATATCAGGTAACTGAATCCTATGCAAGAGAAATTCCACCGACGTCGCCAGCTGTGAAATGGTTAGTAAATAAGATGAAACATTGAGCTCCGGTTCAAAGTGGAACATTGTTAACGTCACTGTAAAACATTTCAGAAGGATTAACAAGGGATATCTTTATCACGATCACGACGAAAAGAGAATTTCCCGAAGTGGAGTGAGCAGGAGGTTGGAAAACTGCACATTGGAACCAAACATGCAATCGTCAATGAAGAATCCATGAAAGAAAAGGTGGTTGGAAGTTTCGAAGAGCGGTTGCAATACAGTGGTGATTCCAAATCATTCTCGTCTACTTGAATGATACAGCACTGAAATGCATTCTTTTCGTCCACGTCATAAAATGGGGCATGTTGCAGATGACTCAGTAAAGAAGGAGAAAAGTGGAGGCGATTGAAGGGGCGAACTTTGCGCTCTCGTGACTCGGATGATCACGTCCCGAATGGGAAGAGGAGTAGAAAATGCTCACACCGAGTACAAAGCACAACCCCCGAATAGGTTGGGTGTTGACATAGGCGATCAATTCTATTTATGTACGCCGTGGTGTCGCACCTGGTAATGCTTTCGGCGAAAGTGGAACAGGCTACTTGCAGATCCTTTTTACTATGCTGACATACCTCTTTTTCGGGAAAACTAACTACTCTACCGAATTCCACCAATGTTTCAATGGAACGATCGATGGGGTCGGATAGATATGTTCTAAAAGGGCTGCTGAATTATCGCTGCGTGCTTATCAGTTCAGTTTTAGATTGAATCAACAAAGGAACCACGCGAAAGGACTGTTCGATGTTCTCAGGAAAAAGTGACGAGATATATTTCTTGATGCGCGGATTCGCTCTGACAGTTCTACTCTCATTAAATTATTTAACGCGATTGGAATAAGCTATGAAAATTTTGAAAGGATTGAAAGGAAGTTGTGAAATCGAACGATGGAGAAGGCGATTCACAGAAATAGTTGTTCCCCTATTTCAAACATAAATCAAACAACATCATGAGAAGTGGCAATAGCGGCACGCTTTTTGATTGACGACTGAGCTTTGTTTGACGAAAAAAAATAGCAAGAAAAGGTCTCATAGTTCTTTGTGGTCTTTCGCCATGAAAAGTGTACTGGGGCTTCTCATAAATGGCTCAAGATGATTATTTTGCACACTTTTTCCACCCTGCCATAGGTTAAAAGGGCCACCAGCCTGATGAGGGGATACTGAAGAGGTACAGGGGATCAGAAGCAGCCCTAAGCATCCTTTAGCACCTTTATTTTTATTTTTACAACGCGCCACTCTTGAACAGTCTGTAATTGTTAGTTCACCTACATCCAACCACACTAAGCTATAGGTAAAGCTAAAACAGTCTGTCTCTTCGGTGTGGTCGACCTTGAGTTTCTCAAACCTCGCTTACAGTGGGATACTTTTTCGTCACGCTGGACGTCGAGACGATGTGAAAACGGTGGCCGGTAAATCAAAAGCTTGAATTTATTTGTGTGAAACAAGATGCACTCCTACATCTTCGATAAGATAGTTATTAATTGGGATGGGTCGCAACGGTAGCAAAGATCTCACGTTTGATGTTTTCCCAGAAATCTCTCGATTGTATTGCTTCTGAATATTATAAAACACAGAGCACAAAACTGGCTGACTTTGACAGGAAGTCAAGCTGGATAGATAGATCCCAAGCCTAGAGTTTGTACCCATCGACTTGAGTGCAAAAAACTGATTTTTGATTTGCAACTTCTATTCGTGGTGTGGTTGTATAAAGCCAAGCATTGGTATTCAGCTAATAGAAAAAGCGCTCGAAAATATTCGTTCGGCATATTTCTGCTCACATTTTCTGCTGTAACTGAACTATACGAAACGAACATCATGTTAAGTCGTGATACGACTTTTACACCACTTTTTCTGCCTTCTGTATGAATTATATATCAGAAATGGTTCTGCCAGTTAGGGAACTCTGATCACCTGCTGCTCACAATTTGCCTTCACGATTGTCGATGTACACTTTGGATCAGGTATGTTGTGCAGTGTCCAAAGAAACATGTCGCTAAACATAATGTTCCTATACATTTAACCATCGCGTTGTCACTTTCAAAGTAGGACCCGTTGTGCGCTGAAGCGGCGTAGACCAAGAGTGGTCCCCATTATGTTTCAGTATACAATTGTGTATCAAAAAATGGAATAGAGTTATGTTATTGTATATATCATGCTTGCCTTTATTTGCAACAAATATTTCTCTTCACTGAGCCGAAACATTTTTGAGGGATGGAGGAGAGTGAGTGCATTGATACAGATCTGTTGCTTGCTCTGAAAACCTGAATGCTGCTTACCTGAGTACGATGAGCGGTTTCGTCCTCCGTTCAGGTGAGCAGCATTCGGGCTTCCTGTCCTGGGTTTTAGTGCCATCGTTCTGATTTATTTTCTCAGCAGGAGCCGAGGGACAAGTCTGAACGGGCATATGAACCATATATCTTGCTACCAGAAGGAAAGCATGGTTTCTTATCGTCTTTTAAGCATTTTGGATATTGTCTGACTTGGAGGACCTGGAGAATCGAGAAGACTTCTTGTTTTGGACGCCCACTTTTGGCAACGGTGATGACATTCATTCTAGCGAGCACTTGGAGATTTTCCCCCTCTCTGCTCACGTCTCAATGAAGATATTAGCGAAACGTAAATTAGGAGGAAAACCCCTCGAAATATGCTGAAAACTAAACGGAAGTTTACGTAGACTCTCCAAAGTGTAAAATTTCACTACAGTAAAAACTACATGTCTATGTACCTCTTGTCGGCGACAGTGTAATAGTATGGTCCTTAATCTCTGAAAGCAATATGGTGGCGTCTCTATCGAATAGCTCTGATAAATATCGAATTATCACAACAGTGCTTTGTCGAAAACTTTCTAATTTGTTTTCTGCAGCGTCAACTTGTGATTACGTCCACGCTAACGACAGTTCATAGCGGCAGTTTAATTCCACAGGTGCACCTGCTGTCCCTCCTTAGATTTCCCTTCCCTCACCCTTTATCTGTCTCATCTGTGGGGACAATTTCGAGTTTCGAGGGACCTTCATCAAATCCAATATCGTTTTCAACGAAGGTCCAATCAACGTTTCGGCCTGGTAGATCCCTATCGCCGGGCGCTCCATTACACTATATTCAAATAATAAGTCTCTCACGGTTGCCTCCAACCTATTGCCGGCCTTCCGCCCTTTGTACAGGGTGACCCACATGAAGTGTGACGCAAAAAACTAGCATCAAAATTATACAAATCAAACCAAATAGGGAAGATCAACTTCTATACAATCACCTTAGAATTGTGAACAACATATCACATCTCACATTCAGAATGACCACCTTTCGCTTAAATGCAAGTAACCAACCTCTCTCGGGAGTTTTCAAGAATGCGCGCAATCACTTTCATCCCACGCTGCTACAAGAGAGCTCTATTTTCAGAGAGTTCAATGACTTGTATTGAAAGCGCAGGGGCTGTATTTGCCCAGTCCTGCTGAAAGTTTCAGCTGACGTTCATCGCGTTCTTTTCCGCCCAAGGGATCATCGCGTCGTCCAGCCCGGAAGCCCATAAGTGGTTTTTTCTTGCTAGCCACACTTCATGTGGGTCACCCTGTAGTAACCCTTTTCGAAAGTCTGCACCAATCTTTCCGCCTCTCCGTTGGAATTGTGATGGTAAGGTGGGATACAAATCATTTCAATACTCCTTCTTCCACAATATTCCTTAAACTCCCTCACTATGAACTGTATCCCATTATCGACCACTATTTGCTCTGGTAGCCCATGGATAATAAAGAGATCCTTCAAATTTTCTATCGTTTTTTCTACAGTGCTTAATCCCATTTGCACCACTTTGGGCTATTTTGACTTCGCATCCACTAACACCAACCATCTCCTGCCGTCGGTGGTCTCCGCAAAATCCATATGTAACCTTTGCCAGACTTTTACTAGCATTTTCCAGAAATGCAGCGGTGTTCTTCTCATCTCATTCCCGAATGCTGCACAGATATCACAGGCTTGTGCCACCCTCTGAATATCTCTATCACTTCCCGGATACCGCGCCTTCCTCCTAGCCAGCGCAATCATCCGATTCCTTCTGTCTCCACTCCGCTACCGCACAACCTTTAATCCCCCCCCCCTCCCCACCACGTACTTATACACTTTGCGCAAAATTTTTCTTGTGTTGTTTCTGGCACCTCCTGCTCATTGTATTTAATGTTTTTCACGCTTCTGCCCTTCTGCTTTTCAGTCACCTCATTTACCACCATCTGTGGACTTGGCAACTCTTTCGGATCAGGTAATCTGGACAATTTATCCGCATTTCCAAATTCGGATGTTTTCCTATACTCTATATCGAAGGAGTAGATCATTAGCCAAAGGCTCCAACGACGCAGTCGTTTTGCTGCAATAATGGCTATTCCATTTTTGGGTCAAAATATTTTAACCAGTGGTTGATGATCCGTCAACAAGGTAAACTTCCGACCATAAAGGAACTAGTTAAACTTCTCACCTCATACACGATCCCTGATGCTTCTTCTTCCATCCGCGAAAAGTT
>UZAF01018971.1:0-17298 GCA_900617895.1 Haemonchus placei
GTGTTTGCGTGCGTGTGCATGTGTGTATGTGTGTATGTGTGTATGTGTAGACAATGAATTCCTTGAAGAATTGCGAAATTCTGGTCTCGAAATTGTTGTGAAGCTCACGAAGCATCCCTATACATTGAGTTTTAACACCCTGTCTGCTCAAAACTCTAGTTACCGCTTCTGCCGAGTATCGAAGGCTTTTTCAGTTAGATGAACGTCAGAGATAACGGCTTCCTGAACTATCGCAATTGTTTAGTGAGTCTTGTGACAGTGTGGAGCTGTCTGACAGATGACCACCAATTCCATCGCTATTGAAAAAGTCGAAAAAATTGAAAGGTCTTCTGGAACTGCGAATCATCATGTAGAGTGTGGTCTAGGTGATATACTCGGATAGGATTTTAACATACTCACTCCATTCCTCTCCTTGAGTTCCGATGTGTATCTCTTCAGCTGTTCGTCTAGAGTCACTCTCAAATCACCAGCAATGAAAACGATGGCGCAGATCACGACAGTTTTAGGTTATCCAGGTTATGACGAAAAATGAACGAGAAAGTGGATAATAGAGCGATGAAGGCGAAGAAATTGCTCGAATCGGTGTTTCCAAGTGATAAAAGGCTTCGAAAAATCGTTGAAAAGGTACTGGACGAGAACGAGAGCGAAAAATTGAAATGTTAGGGGTGTTTGGACGAGCTATACAACATGTGTTGGTCCTGGTGCGAATAGCTCACAGTGAGCAAAGATGTTCTTTGAAATTCATTCACTCATAAGCACAAGTTAACAAAAACATTCTTACCACCGAAAATTGCCCCTCTTTTCCATCCGCTTGAGGTAGAGGACTAAGAATCGCAGCAGCAGTTAGAATAACAGAGAATTGAAGAACAGGAGAAAAACATCATCTCATTACTCAGCGATCAGCTGATTGTGTGTGAACGAATACTGCAATCTGTGTCGTCTCGACCCTCGTCTGACACATCATCGACCGATGGGCGCGGCATCCGACCGATCCGAAAATGAGGCTCCTTTTATTCCCTAGCTCTTGAGTTTTTGGACACCGTCCTTTCTAATACCCTTGGAGGCTACTGGGTTATCCTGGAAAGAGGTTCAGAAAACCATTTCCATTGTGAACTATGCCTTTAGAGTGAGCATCTTCCTCCATGTAGGTTTCTTCCAGATCCATTCAAAAGTTCAGCCCTTCTTGCTCGATGTTGCTGCGTAGGCAAAGAAGATTGTTAGAGTTGGGGTCGAGTCACATCTTTTCAAACGCAAATGCCCGATTCCGGTTGTTCAGCTTTCGCGCGAGTCGATATTTGTGCCTGAGCGAGTACTAACGGGGACACCTAGACCGCCATTGCGTCTGCTGTTGCATGCTCTGAAAAATGATTCCTCTGCAGTCTCGTAAACGCCATGCAGAAGGCGGCCGGTCCTACACTTGATCTTCCCAACTTGCGACGTCAGGTCTTCGATACACGCTTCTGATGCAAGCGTTCGTAATCGAAAGTACAGATCGCCATATTAGGACTCTTCTTTTTGGGTAGCCTGTTACTTCCTCGATATTTGAGAAGACTATCCAGAGCGGTCCACCGAACGCTTCTGTGTTGGGAGCTAGCTAAGGTTCCGGGAATCGGGGTCCATTCATATTAAAGCTTTCGGTGTATGAGTACTAGCAAGTGAGTACCTTGCCAGGCTTTGACGTAGGCACTAGGTAGACACCGGGTGACTAGCCAGGCTATACTATGGTGAACGAAAAGCTTTCTCATCCCCCGAATAGACTTGCTTCTCTAGGCAAGCACCGGTGACGTTTGATCCGCGATTTGATCCCTGAGGTCACGCCACCAACTAGCTAGAGACCCTCAGTAAAAAGGGTCCGTGGAGTTGCCACTATACCGACAAGGAATTATAGGTTTTCATCCCAAGATGAGTCTTTCGACTTTGGCCATCAGCGCTATAGCCAGCGCCGTTGCTACCCGCTGTTCCGTAGGTATGTCCTCTCGAAGGGCTCAGAGTATTCCATCGATCCTGATGCAGTACAAATCTAGACTAGCAATGTCTGATTGATATTTCCAGGACCGCTCACATTATACTATCCCTTGGCACGTTTGTGCATAATAAAGTCACGTCAAATGACTTGATAACATTTCTCACTTCTGGCCGGGCTTCATGCAGTATCTTAAGGATCTCATTGGTATCGGAAACCTAGCAAAAGTAACATCCTCGTAGACTGCAATTCAAGGCAACCATCCAACAAAAAAACCAGAACTGACATTGTCAAGAACATGTTTAAAACTGCCTGTACAGTTCCGAATGAAGGCGTTCATGGAAAGGAGCCGAGAGAGATAGCTCGTTGGATTGGGCAGAAAAATAGCTACGGTGTAATAGATAGCCAGCGTGGTGCCGAAGACCTGTATGTATGGAACATGCGCAAAAGTAAAACCGAATAAATGTGTTATATCGTGTAGCCTTCGTTTCAGATGGCATGAGCTCTGTAATCGCGCCTGCCCCTGAAAAGCTGTTCCCCAGGGAAGTGTGAGAACGGTTGAAACCTCGCTCAAATGCGTGGCGTGCCATGAAAATAAGGGTATGACGGTCTCTGTTACGATACTGTTTTATTAAGAGGATATCTTGAAACGTTGGCACTGAGGATCGCGGCAGAGCATTGAAATAAACAAAACTGCGATTGCGTGGCGCTTACTGGAGGACACGCATCATTCGGGACCTGTGTGGCTCTGATCTACACAGTTGATCCCCTCGTTGGGTCGTTGAGGGGAGGGGGCTAATCTTCACTAACTATAAACCCTCTGAATATAAAGATCAAGCTCAATGCGCAGCCACTGGGAATCATCCGATCCTCTCGCGACCTTATTCAGTAATTTCGACTTTGTGAGGGGGGGGGGGGGGGGNGGGTCCACAAGCTCTTTGACAGACCTCTGGGTTTTTAAACACATAAAATACCCTAAAAAACCCACGGCTGAGGATGTCGACAAGAGCTCCACCCTTTCCAAGGCCAGCATTCTCGCTTTTGGTGTGTGAATTACAAACATGCTTCCGACATCACAGACTCAGAAAAAGACAGACTGACCGGAACGTAAGTCATCAAGAGAATCAGAACCTACATCAGGGGTTTTAGACCATGTCGAGATTGAGCGAAAGTCGGTCATAGGCAGGTCCATTGAACCGTCATTTGCATTCATTCGCACTTATCGCGCCTCCATTTTTTCGTCACTGTTTCCAACTTCATAAGACGCCGCTTTTTCAACTCGCAAGGTGACAAGCGCTCAATATGATCTTTCACGTTTACCTTTCTAAGGATATGTGTTTTACGAAGGCGGAACGTCGCTGTTCAAAAAATCGGTCCCGTATTCTTGGTCAACTGACAACTGTTGTATAATTTTATTATACACCAGTTCTTTCAAAAAGGCTTCAGTTCGAGAAATTGATATGTTCAGCTAAAGTATATTTCACACCATCTCACACTACTTGACTGCGGAACAGCAATATACGCATAACTAGAGCAACGTGTTTGTTGTGGTAGCAGATTTTGCTAAAAGCAAAGTTATTGACCTCTGCAGTTATTCGCACCTTGTGTACGTTTTTCTTCTCTGCTGTGCTCGGCTTAGCGTTCGTACACTTTAGACATGGAAAAAAGGAAAGTAATTCCAGAAGGGCCATCATTCGTATTTTCAGTTGATTTTGAATTCAAGCCCTTCGGGACATCTGGAACATGATCAGATTACAGGTTGATAATGGCAAATATTCACAATATGCCTATGCAACACAATGAAATTTCGCATGATTACATCAAGTAGGAAAGGAGTTACGACTGAAAAGTACTACTGAACAAGCATTTAGTCGAAGACTTTTGAGCGCTACTGTAGGTCTACGAGTATTGCTTGCGTTATTCATCATCACCTAATCGCTACACCTCTTCTCAATATATCATTACATTGTTAAGAGCAAAGAAATGATTTTGAAGCAAAACCTCTACAGTATTCGTACGACATTTGATTCCGCCATCTAGTTGCTCGTTGAACGTGAGCCTCCCAGCTTACAAACTCAAGGAACTCTGTCCTTTTGAAAAGTAGCACCGAGACAAAAACTCATAGCTAATACCTTAGCACATGATAACCTATGTATGATTAGGTCATAACGAAGTTGTATAGACAATTTGGTGTAAAAATGAGTACATATGGTGAACGTTCTTTCCGATTGAAAGAATTTGCAACAGCTTCATGCATGGCACTATTCTAGTGTTACTACTGTGGCTTTTCAGGTATCCCGGTGTTTTTCAATTCTAAGTTATGCCTGTCAATGTATTTCAGTAATCCCTAAGGAATACGCTGGAAGCCTTCATATGAAAATTTCTCAAGTTGAATTTGCACTGTGAGAAAAAAGTTCATTTTTGATTCCATCCGTGAAAAAGCAGGGCTACTAAATCCTTGATCCTCGTTGGAGGCCCGCCAATGGATTTTACTGTTACGCATAGGTTCCGGAAACACTGACTATCCCTCAGAAAATGGTACCAATTATGATTTCTTACTCATACCGCTGTGCTTTGTATGGAACACTGGAAACAGGAAGCAGATTTTTGTGATTACTACCATGGATACGCTCAAACGACCCACTCAAGGTTGACTCGGTGAGTGGATCATTAGTGAATCGATATTATTGATTGAGGTTGTATGAGAATGAAATGGACCGCATGCCGAGGGCGGACCCCATATCGAGTTCATTGACCCCGAAAACGTTGAGGGAACTTTGTATAAACTTACTAGAAGGGGCATGATCTCCACCACATTTTGTCACACATGCAATTTGAATCAAATGGCTGGAGCTATGACGTAGATCGAAGTCGGTGTATCGATTCTTGTTATACCTGTGAAGTAATCAGTATTAATGTTTGCGGGGTTGTTAATTCTCCTTTAAGGGATAGGTGAAAATGTAGGGGAGGAAGGAGGGAGGAGGAAAGGCACGCATAACAGTGTTGGTATGACAAGAAATTGACAAGTGTTACGTGTTAATCCTTGTAATGATAGCACTATATCGGAAACAGAGAGGAGTATGGGCATCGGCCACCTGTGCGCTATTGTGCACTTTTAGCCGAGATGATGTGGTTTTTAAATAACCCGTAGGAGGGTAGGAGCATCCGGTCAAATGAGATGATAACCTCGAGCTAGGAATTTGAAAGGTCGCCCACGCGGGAGCTCCTCCCCTCCTAAGGGTTACAAGGGAAGGATACTAGGTCGTAAAGGCTATTCAAAATGAGATGTATACTCATATAAGTGCTTTTAAACGCTGATCTCAAATCCGGGCTCCAAATCTGCGAAACGATTCCGAGAACAAAGTTACTGGCCCAGTTTCTCCGGTCATGCCACTTTGTTGCTTTCACACGAGAAGCAAGCGGTGCTTGCGTGTAGCGATGGCACAGTTGGGAGGATGACGGACTGGTAGGCGTTAGGCATGGATTCATTGATGCATGTGCTTGTTTTGCTTCTTTTATAAAAAAAAACTTCTTAAACGCTTGCAAAACCCTTCTGAGCATCACATAGTCTACCTACAACTCTCCATATTTGAGGAGCATCAAAAATGCGTGTACGCTGACCATATACGGGTGCAGCTCGAGATCGGAAGGAAAGAGTACAAAAGCTTCGCTGTTTCTGCGTCTCAAACCCGCACATAAGGATCACTTAACCCACATGATGAGGTTGCGTAGGATCAACGAATTTGCCGTCAACCCTACTGATTGTCGACACATGGAGCTCATTCAAAGGTCATGAAGCAATTCAAGGCGCTTTACTATTATAACTGACATGCGGTGAAAGTGTTCAATTTTCCACCTGGCGCAGCTTCTCAAATTCGGCCCCTCGATGTATATTTCCCTTGCCATTTAAAGCCATGTATAAGGTTATCGTCTCTTTCGTAATTGCTCATGATCTAGACTTCCACGTAAGCAACCGCAACTCCGTAAATCGCCTTTTCTCACTAGTGTACTTCTTGTTTAGCGCATCTAGATTTGAACAAAAAAATGAAAAGGATTTGGAAAATTCCTTCCTCAATCATGGTTTGCAACAGGGTACCTAGATAGGGACTTGGGATACTTCGGAGCTCCAGTACAATACTGTTCCCATCTGAACTAGGCGGAAACTGTGAGGGTTACGGGTGTGGTGAACCCTTTTCATACATTGCTCTCGTTGTGAGAAGCTTTTCTGTTTCATACACTTTGTGTTCGAGACAGGAAAGAAAAGACTTGATATCTGTACATGAAATGCTCCCTTTTGTTCTGACATAACTTCCTCATAAAAATTCAGTTGAAGTGTACCACTCCTACCTGTAAAAAGAGCAATGCTTCATCCAAAACGCGCTATTGTCGGATGAGTCATTCGGCCGCCTCGTTTTGAAAGCGCATGGAGCTGACGAATTTCGTAACAACATCTTGAGTGCATGGAGTAGAAGGGTGTGTATGCGCATAAGTCTATATGATGCGTAGAAGGGACTTCCAAGTGTTTTGGTCACTTTGAAAAAAGCAACGCATACATCAAGGACTCGAATCTAACCTCCGTGTCACGCCAACCAGTCCGCTGCCCTTCCACCTTCGCCACCGTCGCACGTTTGACTATTGCTCGGGTAGCCTGTAAAAGCAAAACGTGGCATGACACCTGGAGAAACGGACCCGTAACTTTGTTCCCAAACGTTCCGTAGATTTGGAGATCAAATTTGAGGTCAGTGTATGGAAGCAGTGACGTCGGTATACATCCCATCTTAAAGGACCACCGCGACCTGAAATCCTTCCCACGTTAGTTGAAAAATTCATGTCACTGGTATACACACGGAACAAAGTGTTGATTCTTCGATATACTAAATTTTTTATATGTGTCTCCCTCCCCCTCCAACTGCATTTTCACTCGCTTATATACTTCTGAAATTCACCTGCAGTTGAGAGTGTACTCGTAAGAAATTGCACACGTTTTCCTGTATGAATTGAAGATAGCCGTCCGACAGAAACTTTTTTTTCCACAGTATTCGGCACATGCACTCACCGATGGCACGTTGATTCTACAGGGAAAGACTTTCGAATTGGAAGTCGTGAAGAGAACAGTAGAAAAGAAATTGGCAAGAACTCAGTTCGTCACTCGAGTTATAGTAGCATTTTTGTAAAAAAATAAAATAAGAAAAGAGTAAATCATGAAATGACTCAAGCAATTATTTAGAAAGAGATTGGCGAACACAACACACCTGACTGTTTCCTTTCCTGCAATCATGCCCCGTGATTTAAAGCCGTCGCAACTTCACCTCCGCAATACCATCCTATTTCCTTCTTTATCTAGCCAGTAACCTACGGAGATCGATAGACGTATGAAGGAAGATTTACGAGAAGGTTGCTCCTGTTAGATGCACAGCTTGCAAGTGGCACACGAAGTTCACGTCGGACGATTATTCCATCAAAGATGAAGACCGTCCGGGACGCTCAATGGAGTTGGATTTGGACGTGCTGCGGAGCCAGGTGGAAGCCGATCCTTATCAAACTACTCGTGAACTGGCAGTCACCCTTAGGGAGTCAGTCCACAGTTATTCGTGGATTGAAGTCAATCGGGAAGGTGCGATAGCTCGGTCGTTGGGTGTCTCATGCTTTGAAGCTGTATGACATGGTTTGCCGCGCCGACAGGGCAATTTCCTTCCTCACGCTCAAGCGCAGCTAACGATGCCACGCGCGTCCATTTTTGTCACCTCTTTCCCGAGCTATGATCTCTCACAGGTCATCATCGAGACATCACTATCACATTGTCCGAGGACTTATGTCTCAACCTAATATATTCGAGGCTCACCGGAAAGTGTTGCCTTTTCGTCTGTAGTTATTAATAAGATTCGAGTGAAAGTATGACTGTATGGTCTGATTCTCGTGTACATCGACCAAGAAAGTTTTAAAAGGTTACATCAGGTTAGGCAGTCTGTTTACTGAGAACGACATATCATTACACTATCAGTAGATGTGCTTTTCGAGATTCATGAGGGTCGGCATCACCTGGTCTAGGCTGAAATTCCATAGAGAACTCAATTTCAAATTAGGTTACCTCGCACCTACACTTGTTCATCTCTGAGCTTACTCCGATTGATTACTTGACTGATGAGCTCTCGATCAGGCTCAGTTGAACCAATACCGGTTCTACTAGAAAAACTGCATTTTGAAATTCCACGACGGATGTAAAAAATCAATTCATGACATATGCTACAGAAGCTACAGTACTGCTACCAAGTCGTGATCAACCGAAGGTTTGCGACAGACTGGTATATTTGCGGCAGAGTAATCCGTCGCAAACCGTCACTTTGCATTAACATTTCTTGATGTGCTACAATTAATTTGAAACTGAGATCAGTGGAAAGCTGTACACGAGAAGAACTCCGTCATGTAACAAGTTTACGATTCTCTTGAATTTTTTTGGCCTTCATTTATAGAAAAAATTCGGATTGAGTCTCTCAGCACCTAGAGTGTTACTTGCGGACATGACAGCATCGTAAGCCCTCCACTTTGATTGTAAGATTCGCTATCATTTTTTGAAAGGGATAAATGTTGATACCCTCCACGGCAAAATCAACAATTCCAGCTGAAAGCAGTTCGAATTTTCAGTTATTCAAGTACTTGCTACTTCTTTCCAGCTCTCTATCTTGCATGGAGCACCACTGGGTAGTCTCACTCACGGGAAATCCAGCCATATGATGAAATTTTGATTTTCCTCGATTTTGCAACTCCATGTTTACGAACATCGAGAATGAGTCCCCAAATACCTGAGGTGTTATCTGTGGAGATATCATCACAGGGAATCCTGGGTTCCGACTGAAACCTTCGTTCCCAACCTTCTGAAAGACGCATACACCCTACTCACTATAAAGCCATGTCCCGAGAAGTATAAAGCACACATCGACTTGGCGGAGCCCCGCCCGTAGTGGACGTGGCATGCATTGAAATGAGCTGTACTGAGGACCATGATTTCAAATTCGGTCACAAGACGGCTTCATAAGTGGGGTTTAAAGGTGGTTAGAGGTGTGCGTTGGTAAGTTAGATCGAACTGGGGAGACCCACCCGCGATGGGCGGGGCGTTCTCCAAAAATGCAATGCTTCATGAAAACATTTATAACTCAGTTTGGTGAAAGCCAGGGGCGGAGCGTGCCTCGAAGCTCACATCCCTTCTTGAATTTATTTACGAAAATTCATAACTCCTGCCCCGTTGACCTAGAAAGTTAAAACTCGGTAGGAGTACAGGCTACAGGATGGGAACACTTATGGTGGGTGGCAGGACCAGACTCCGCCCACAGGGGACGGGATTTGAGCGGAAACTCATGGATCCTGTCTCCGTGGATCTGGAAAGTTCGAACTTGGTAAAAGTATAGGCGACAGGATGGGAACACCTATGGTGGGTGGCAGGACCAGACTCCGCCCACAGGAGGCGGGCTTTAGGCGGAAACTCATAAATCCGATGAAGGTCTATAATGAAAATCAGCTCATGTGCCTTCGTCTCTCACGGTCATAGCCCCTAGCGCACGCGATAGCGTGCGTAGCCGCCTAGTAGCACTATAATCGAGGAGAGCCTAGAATCATTTGATATCTTTCATGACATAATTTCTTTTCGCCTGTAAAACACAACATACACAATTTTTCAAGAATTAGCTATTGCTTCTCGGAGGTGCAATTCAATTTGCTAGCTTCTTTCGAAAGTGCATTTTGAGGAAGCAAAGTACTTTTGCACTCTTTTATTCTAGGCTTTGATTATGTAGTAACAGTCAGATCGCTCGGCTGACGTCGGGCTCTCCTCCTACTTGTGTTAGAGTTGACCCTTCGCCTGCACTCTTCCTGGTTTGAAAGCCCTCGTCCAAGAAAACAGGAGCTATTGATTCCAGCAAAACATAAGCACAGACACACTTCGTGCGCGCCTTGCCCGCCATGAGCGAAGTCTTGTTCAAGTTCTGTGGGTTCCATTATCATAGTTCATTCCCTCTTACTCCAGGTTGACCGCGTAATTGCACTCGAATCAAGCTCATTTCACGCACTATCCGCGCACACACCGTCACTACGCCTTCGAAGACTGAATCCAAGTCAGTCACTTTCTACCACTCACCATCGGTGACTTGAATCTGCTGCCTGCATTCTTTACAAACCAGTTGTCCTGCGCACGATACCGTGCGCGTCTCAAGGCTTGCGATAAATGAATTTCTTCGAAGATAGCTTGGAGCGTAATAGTCTTAGCAACATAGTAACCACCCTCTTCCAAAAAATGGACAGCACCGTTCTCCCACCCAAAATAATAGCGTCATAAACCATTTATCGAGAGCGCATATTTCTAGCAAGTTGCGTTCGGCAACCAATAGCATTCGTTTCTCCATAGATCTGAGACAATCCAAGAAGTCATGGAGGGACCTTGAAATCATTAATTTTTTGTTCATCCCTAACCATTGTGGAATGCCTGTATTTCACTGGAGATGAGAAGGAAATTTATTTACACCATGACATTTATCCGCACCCGTCGCAGTGGGCATTTGATAGCCTACGCATCGACGATCTCGTCGGCCAATATATTGTTTGATGAAATTTATGTCGCAACAGGTAGGTCCATATTTGCTACTTTCACGCAAACCCGGCCCCCCGGTAGATGGAGTCACCTACCATTGGTTTTCCCATCTTGCCACCTACTTCTCTACCGAATTGTAACGCCTCAGGTCCAAATTTACTATTTTTGAGGAAGCCCCGCCCCCAGTGGGCGGAGTCTACACCTATCACTTACCGTCACTTTTCCCATCTTGCCGCCCACTTCTCTACTATATTTTGACGCCCCACGCTCAAATTTACTACTTTTGAGGGAGCCCCGCCCCCAGTGGGCGAGTCTACTCCTGTCACCTACCATTAGTTTTCCCATCTTGCCGCCTGCATTTTCGCCAAGTTTGAATACTCTAGGCTCAGGAGGAAAGGAGTTGCAGATTTCCGGTGAGCTACACTATTCGCGCAAGCCCCGCCCCTAGTAGGCGGAGCCCAGCCAAGGTCACGTGTACCCAAAGAGCCCGGCTCATTCCCCACTTGTTCCAACCTCATTCCCCACTTGCTCCAACGTTTCGAGGTGTTTCAGTTGATTTCCAAACGGCACCATATAAGACAGTGTTACAGACAAACAGACAAACAGACAAACGTACAAACGTACAAACGGACATTTGCTGTTTATATATAGTAAGATTTTAACACACCAGATCCAAATCAGCAGTCTTCGCGTACGTTACGCCTCCTGCGAGCGGAGTCAAGTCATTAGTGTTCCCATCCTGTTCACCTATACTCCTACCTAAACTTAAAAGCTCTAGGTCCTAAAATCAGGATGTAGGATTTCCATTAAAACACGATTTCGGCGCGAAATCGAATCCTGCCACCACTCGCCAGCATTCACATACTGCTGCCTCGACCCCTACCAAATTTGAAGGCTGCCGGACTAGGTTAACATTTTTCACGCAAACCCCGCCCCCCTCTCGCCGTAAGCAGAGTCAAGCCTTACAACATACCATTGGCGTTCTCATGCTGCCACCTCCCCATGCTTCCACGAAATTTGAACTTTCCAGGTTTCAGGAAACGGGAGTGTGGATTTTCGGTCGGACACATACACTTACGCACACAAACACACACATACAAACACAGAGACATTGGCGCGTTATACATAGGACAAGGTATTCATGTCAAGATAGTTGCAGATAAATGGTCAGATCTTACCGCCCACTAAAGTAAACATTAATCGATCCAACCCTCCTTCTCGCCACTTCAGTACCCCGCCATCAGCAGATCTAATCCCCATTCAAATAATTATCATTTGAAAGCTTCCAAATTCCCGCCGCTACAGTACCCAGCCGCATGCGTATGCAGTAAACCGCTCAGAGACAGGCCTACTACAGAAAGTGGTTGTGGATGGAGGTTTTCTTCACGGGTTTACCTATATATCATTCGATAGGATTTTTCACGGGGAATCTAAGAGTGTAACGTAGCTGCAGAAAGGTTAACAGAAAGGGAAAAAACGTTGTTTTATGATTTGGGCTTGACGAAGTTCAAAGTTTGGGGCCATACCAAGGGAGAAATTTTGATCTGTGATAAGATGTGCCATTACAGCCTTGCAGACAACAAAGAGATGTCTACGACAGTGGAGTGCCTCAACACCATTTCCTCAGATTCCGTAGAAAAATTCCCCCAAAAATGAGAAAATGCCAAAAAAATCGACTCCGTTAGTTGCCGTATATTGATGTCATATTCTCTATGGAACCTGTGAAGAGGAGTGTTGAGTGCAGAGGCCGTAGATGCAGATATCTACAGCCTCCAAACCAAAAAGGAACGATGGAAACTAGACAAAAACAACAATCATTTTCACATTGTACTGAGTAAAGTGGAGTACGTGGCGCAATTCGAAGCAAATTCTGAACAGATCATCTTCAGGGACCAATCAGCCCCTACAAGCACTAAAGCGTGCACCCCATGTACATGCAATCCCTTTTCGGATGGAGCTCAAGTGCATGGCGCAATCCAAAATAAAGCATTTTCAACAATTCAGGGTATCATCTAGTAGAGCTCGATGAGCTGAGTTCAACGGTATTTTTATTCCAAGATTAATTTATTTTGAAGCGATTTATAAAGAAAAGACGAAAAAGACGCGAACTCGCGGTATTATCGTAAATTTTTGAGTACTTACGGCGAGTACTGTACTTACTTAGGAAATCGTTCGTTTCCTGCACGCGCATGAATCGAACCGCGCACGTCGATCGCACATCGCACACCGCACACGTGCATCGACAAGAAATCCGGCAAGAAGAAAGTCGAAAATTTATCATATAACGGGATGCCTCACGAGCAGAACTTTCCGCTGACCTTACTTCCATTTTGATTGGAGCACCTTAAGAAAAGTTATGTAGAAGCGACAGTTTGTGAGGGATTAATCCGTCACAGACAGTCGGTTGACTACGAAATACTAGTAGCATCGTATAAAGCTTCAATAGAGATATATCTGAGCACAACTTGCTATATACGTCGAAAAATGTGAGAGGGCATAGTTCTTTTTCCCCTTCCCGCACCACGACAGGACCCGTTGTTCTTGTCTGCTGTCTCCACTTCCTTCGATCAGTAGCATCTTTTGTCACTACTTCACCTTCAGCGCCATCCTTCTTGTCAACGTCCAGCCTCCACCTTTTTGAAACCCCGCTTGGTTGTATTCCTTGAGCCTCGAATTTCACTTAGTGAAAATCGGATAATTCTTTGAACTTCTCGATTCGTGTCCACCCCGAACTTTGCTCTCTCTTCTCTATTCTTCTAGACCGGAGCTGTTTGCAAGACCTCCCTGACGCGTTCGTTCCCAGTCGTATCAAACTGCAGACCGCTTAAGCACCTTTGTTCCAGGGAAGTGATGGTGTTGATGGTCTGCGATTGTCGTTCACGATTTTTATTACTTTCGAGCTCGTGTACGATCGTAGACCACATACCCTTCAGTACGCCACTGCGATTCTCAATGGAAGTCGAATGCGGGAACGAATCCCTTAGACGGGATTGATCAACACCCAAAGACTTCAAACCTTGTATCCTTCGCTCCTAAAGGTATAGGAATCGAGTGATCCTTTTCTCCATGAAATTGGCAACCTCTCTTTTGACTTTCCAGTAAACGATTCGATGTTCAGAGCCCCATTCAAACTTAACATTCTCGCCAAGGCTTTCTGTAACCCTATACTGTAAAGGAACTCGGGCTGTGGGGGCAAGGGTTGGGCGCCTATTTCCGGGGTGACGTCCTAGCTTTTATATTATTTTCACTTGTGAGTACAGCCATTTTTGTTGTGATTAGGGTTTTACATGAATCGGTCTCAACAAGGGCATGATGCTGGTGCCGACGCCGACACCATTTTTGCAAAGATTACAGGAATAATTTTTATGAGATGTAAAAAAAAGTGAGGTCATTCGCTGTTGACTGATTAGTTTACAGGCGGGACAAGAGGGAAAGTGTCTGCCACAATGTAATAGATTTGATTACTTTGATTTCTACGGATCTAAGGGTTCTCTCTCACTGCAAGATCCCAGCCGGTTAGCGACGAATCTACGCAGAGCGTCCCCAGGTGGCGCATAGGAGAGTGAATGGCCGACCAATAGTCGCCGGTACTGGCCCAGAGACGTACGTGGATTCAGGGGTAGACTTCGTGTTTCTGCTGTGCTGGGTCGATACACCTTTTGTATCTCGTAGTTGTATCTACGCATATGTGTGTGGAGAATCTGCGGGTGCAGTTGGTACGAGTATCGTTCCCATCGACTCAGCGAAAGCTAGCATTCGAGCGACTGGGAAGTATCCGGGAGGCGATTAGGGCCGCCTCCTAACTCAAAGTCGCTCTCCACTCTGGAACTATTCGGGATCAACCCGGCTCCCACGTCGGGGCCTGACAACCTATTCGTATCCATATGCCAAAAACAGTAATATAAATGCACCTCATTCCTCTGAATCTGAGGGGGCCTCAAATGAAGAAGCGCTAGGTAGGACCGCTCGAGAGAGGCTGCTAAAATATTGGGGCCACAAAAGGACCCAAAAGGAGAAGGACTAAGATGGCGATCTATGTATCAACGCTCGAACGCTTGCATCGCCAACATCATGCTACGAAGAAGATGAGCTGGTGCGTTGGAACTAGAAGGGTTCTTCAGAGAGGACCACATTCTCTCAAGGTCGTCGTCATTGTTTTGAATGCGAAAATTGGCCCTGGAGCTGAAGAAAAAATGCTACGGCTTCGACTTTCGATCACTCTGTAAATATTCACTTACAGCTGTAGAAGCCCTCGCATACGCGTGTCAAGTCACCTTTTGAACAGTTCCGTATTGAAATAGATCACATCATACATGATCAGAAGTTTTGCCTGACTGACGTCGCTGCTGCTCCGAAGTTCTACAAGGGGTTGGACTATCGTCTTCTCTGCACTAGATTCTGTTTCTCATGCATGAAGAGTGAGTTTTGGAGTTGAAGAAACGAAGAATCAAATCATTTATTAAATGGGACCACTTCGCTCCCCTCGCGACCTTCTGGAACATTCCGTTATCGACAGCATCGATGAAAAATGCAACCGGCTCGTTGATATCATCTCCACGATAGTGCTAGGAAAGCAGAGAGTCTACGGATGTGGTGCGCGTCAATATATAGGCCATCGTACGGGAAGCGCTATAACATCATGCCTACCATCATAATGAGAGAATAAGAACTTATAAGTAACATAAGTAAAAAAATGACCAATTATGAACGTTTACAAAAGGATTGCGTTTTCTAGGATAAAATATTTGAGGTAATTCTTATTTTGAACCTTTGACAAGTAAATTGTTGGCCTATGAAGCGAATCCTTAATCTCGAAGGGGCTCCATTGCCATAGTAAAGAGATTTGCTCTAATTCACCATGAAGCCGTGGACTACTGCAGATCTTATTCGGTCCATCTCAACAGAAGAGTACTGAAACGATGCTGCGTGCGCAAAGAGCTCTAATGGGGTCACGCGTGAATCGCGCGCCACCCGAGAGTCTACAAGTAGCGGAGAAACATCTCTTTCAAAGACTCTCGAGCTGATGCACCAGCGTGAATAGTAGGCGATCATCAGCAGAAGTCCGAACTTGCAAAGCTATAAAGAGAAGCGATAAAGGAAGATCTGAAACAGAGATGAGCAGCAGTTATTGACGAAACCGCCGAGGCCAAAAAGAGCATTCGCGAAGCCCGCCGGAACTTCGCCATTTACAAGACCAAGATGACTTAACTTCTTCGTCTTGACAGAACAGTTGCTGCATCTCGAAGGGCAACGGAGAAGATCATTTACGACTTCACTCGGATCTTTCGACAGCCACCTCTACCTGCCCATCCGCCATCTTAGACAAGACAAATATATTGCTCCGTCGGTTCCTTCTTCCGAAATTCGACATGCCAACATGTCGATGAAGATTTGTAAGCGACCGGTCCCGATAGGATCGAACCAGAACATCTGAAGAGTCATTTGTCGCCAGCACTCTGGCTGGGCTCTTCACAAAGGGCCTTCGAAAAGCAAAGTGTGCAAGTCGAGGACATATTGCTACAATACTCCTAAAGTATAGAGAGAATACAAGATGCCGTTACGTCTGACGTTCATTGATTTGAATAACGCCTCTGGTACTGTACAGACAAACGACGATAGAAGCTTTGGGCAACCTGTGTGTTCCTACTCAATACATAGAAATGGTTCATGAGCTCTACGACAACTTCACGACCAGGGGTTCAAGAAGTTACACGTTACAAGGTCCATTGTAATATCGCGAGACATCGATTTGAAGAAGGCCTCTAATACTGCCGAGACAGAAGGGTAATTGAAGCCTTGTGCAACCGGGGTGTTCTGCTCAATACATATGGGATGGTCCTGGTCCGATATCTTCTCCCCGAACACTCTGTCGCGCTCCCAGCACCCGTCGCGTATCGCAGAGATGCGATAGATAGTGGAGCGCACAATTTTTGGGTTAAGGAGTCCTTTAATTATTTGAATTTGCTGGCTGCTCCCTTCAATTACAATGCAGTCTTTATCGTCGATAACATAGGAAGAGTCGTTCTAAACAATCAAGTCTAATAAACATAAAAACGAAAAAGAAACAGGAAAAATTAACTGAAATTAATCATCAAAAAAGAAAAAGTCAACGAAAATATTGCGTCCTATCGATTGGCGGCAAGGCGGGACGAGTACGGTAATTGCAGTTTGAAGCCGCGAGACAACTTAAAATAGGTTTGCCGCATGCCGCAAAGCGCCTGGCAAATTGGGGTGAAATTCCGTCACCCGGATGGTCCAACTTTACTACCAAGATTTTGTCATGCAGCGGATTAATAGCCAATCATTAGGAAATCATTGTCAGTGTGAAGTGGGGAGTTTTGCAGGGAGATACTATTTCGCCAATTCTCAGTGCCGCTTTTGAAAACATCATGTCTAATTTGTAATGGGAAGATTTGGTGTGAAGCTTGCCGGCCGCTGCTTACATCACCTCAGCCTCGCAGACGACATCGTGTTTATAGCGCCGGACATCAAACAGTCATAACGAATGCTGTCCTAAACTGACAGCGCTTGTGGAAAGATTGGCTGGAGGTGACTTTATCAAAGACGATATTTATGATGAACGGATTGGCACCCGATTCCACGGTAAGCGGAACAAACACCTCTGAGTGCTATAGCTACATGCGTCCAGGTCAGTCAAAACGATGAACGTCAGGCTCCGAGGGGTACGGGAATATTTTTTCGATCGCACCTAATCAAGCTCGCCTCGCACCTAGGCGCGAAGTGACCTTAATTAGGT
>UZAF01018972.1:0-28024 GCA_900617895.1 Haemonchus placei
CATTGTTGTACATATTAAATAACTGTCTAATAATTATTGTCTCGCAAATTAAACAAGCATGGCATGCAAAGCTTCCTGCGACAAAAAAACATTATTCATTGGCTTTTGCTCAAATCGCTGAACGAGCTTGTCTCTCCGTTGCTTTTCTTGATTGCCTAGCTCTCGAGAGAAAGAAACCGTCGATTTCGGTTGAGTATCTTATGTCATCGTAAATTTGAACGGGTGTGGTGCAGTAGGAACGAAATTGCCGCGTCGCGGCGAGAGAGACGCCGCGCGCGGAGGAATGTAGCAGAATGCAGTGAAGAAATAAGGAACAAAAGAACTAACAGTAGAATCGTGCCATAAGTAATAATCGCATAGCGATTGAGCTGTAAGAACTGTTATAACGAGGCAAGTGGTCCGCGACAGCCGCTTGCGGCAGATCGATTACCCAAAACCGTTCCTACTACCCGTCCCCCCCATTCTCTCCACGGTCTGTTACTAGCTGCAGGCAACTTAACAGTTATATGGTGATAAACGCTGCACAGGGTGATGTTTGCAGAACTCGAAATGATTTCTAGAAGTAATCATATCTGAAGGGATTCAATGTTCAATTAATCGTGCGCTTAAGATGGTAGAGCTTCGTCTGATGTCTGAAAAATTCACAGTATATCCTTCAGCGCTCAAATAGTGCCCAAGACTATTCCTTCTAGGCTATGGACCGAATAGTTACCAGGGTAATTCTCCATAGGTACCTTTGTACGTCTAAGGTCCAGCGTTAATTCAAAATGGTCGGTTGAGACTTAAGCAGGCAAATAGTGGTTAGCTTCAGGCACATGCACTTCAGACTTAATCTATTTCTCTGAGAATCTGAGAACTAGTGATTAGATATTGCTCGACTGAACTGAAATTTAGGGCTGAGACTGAAATAAGAGAAGCCATGAGTAAATAATTTTTGCTGATGATTGTTCTCAAAAGTACTGGAAACATCCCCATTTTTCCAATCATATAGGACAAATTATCTATAAGATCACTAACGAAGAACCGCTTTTCCGAATACAACTGAGTAAAAGGGTGAATGAAAAATGAAAAAACTCGTCAGCTATAGTTTGAAAATAGTGTAACTATAAGAAGAACAAAAGGCTAATCATACGGGTAACTTATGGTTCTTCTTTGCAACACAAACAACAGTTTTTTGGTCAATCATTCGAATTGTGATTTTATAAAACAAAATAAAAGTACTCCCGAGTCTCTCAGCAAACATAAATGAAATGATATGCACGAGAATCAAAAATAAACTCATAAACGTGAATGTAGGTGAAAAGCAGTATAAACAGCACGCAAAAATAACTTTGACAGGATTGAAGGCACAGTTTACAATAATTTTTGGTAATCCAGATAATGACGAAAAATAGAAGCTCAGATGGGAAATAGGGCGATGGAGGCAAAAACGTGAGGGAAGTGGTGTTTCCAAAGTGAAAAAAAACGCCTTGGAAAAATCCTCAAAAGGGGCTGGTCGAAAGTTAGACCAGAAAAATGAAGAAGAATGGGGCGCTTAGACGAGCTATACAATGCGTTGCATTGCGTACGTGTGGATCCTAGTGCGAATAGCTGAATACAGTAAGCGAAAATGACCTTTAAGTTCATTAACCCATAGGCGTAAGTTAAGAAAAACACTAATAACAGTAAAAATAACTCACCTTTTTAAGCATCTTGAGGTAGAAAATTAAAGTGAGGATCGCAGCAGCAAAAAAATAACAGAGACTGACAGCAAAGGAGACGGGGCATACCGGGGATTCCGTTATGCCCTAGATCTTGAGTTTTGGGAACCGACAGCGTCTTTCCGGTTACCCTCGGAGGCCACTGGGTACTCCTAGAGGGAGAACTCAGAAACCAATTTTATCGTGAACTGTGCCACTAAGCTAGGGGAGGGGGCAAAAAAACATGAAGAATTCTCGAAAACTACGCACACGTAGGAGAGAAATTTGGGTTGCAATAAGTAAGTAGGATTATGGTCGGTGCAGATGTGGTGCATTACGAGGACGCTTCATTGTGCTCTGCTTCTCTGACACTAAGGGTCACAGTGTAACTAGAGAGGGGACGCTGTTCGACGAATAGTTTTGATTGCTGCAGAAAAACGATTCTGATAAATGGGTGAGGAATTTCTTTTAAAGGTGAGGAAGGGCATCAGATTCGCTGCTCCCAGACTTCAACGACGCAACCAGCGAGCGCGCTCGGACGCGCGCTTGTCGGTTGCGGTTGAAAGCAGCAGTTCAGTTCAACTTAATGGTTGGATGAGTATACGACTATAAAAGTTGCATGGAATTGAGACGAGCTGCTCAAATGTGTGTACCATTGCGAACAGCTGGCTACAGTAAGGTGTCTTTGCGCAGTATGTGGGCTTGGAAACGAACGGTACAAAGTGTACAGGTTTTTCAACGCCGTGAGAATCCCCGTCTTGGGTGTGTACGATGGCGAAGCCGTTTTGGGAACCTTACTACGCCTCATCTAGTCAGTTTTTCAATGTCCCTTGTGCTATCATTGAGAACGAACGCAGCCTCTAGGCCCGTGGGTCTCATTTCTTGCTTCCCGATTAGACAGTTTTCGCAAAAAGTTGACAAACGTCGCGCGCAACTCGTCCGCCAAATTCTTGGGGTGTAGATTTAGCTGCGAGCGGCTGACTTCTATCATCGTAATCATTTGATTGCACCGCTCCACAAAGGATGCTTTACCGCGCTATCTTCTCGTAGAAAATACTAAGAACTAGAGAAGCAAGGCTACAATGGGCTGGAATCTGGATCTATTTTCTGCAGTAAATGTTTCATGAAATAAAAGCGTTAGAGAAATCAGTGATAGAACATGATTACCTTCTCATCCTTCGAACACCTCCACTAGGCTGCGGACAGACTTTGAGCGGAGTCGGAAAGCTGGCGATTTCGCGGAGAAAAACAATACGTTCCTCCCGCTCTCCCTTAGGGGAAGATTTAAGATGGTACTAGTAGGGCAATGTGTGAAGGTAGACTCTTTCACCCGGTGGTGAACTCTTAGGTCATATTGTTCCACCTTCTCCAGATGGGCGCTATGTCTGAGCGCTTTGTACTCCATCAGGAGTCAGAGAAGCTATTTTGTATGATCCGTGAAAGCTCCTTTCTTCAATCCAGGACCCATCTTAAATTAAGCGGTCTCCTGTGATTGAGGCCTGCCTCTAATGATCTGTTTCAAGATCTCAGCAAATATTTTCGCTATGGAAAAAGATTTTAATTGGGTATTGCGTACCGATGAGTCCCTGTCATGTCCTGAAGCGGTAATTTCATCGCTCTAATTCAAAAAGAAGTTGGGTTGTGGGGTATGATATAAAAGTCTACCGTTCCTTCTACTTGATCTGTAATATGACGATTTGTGATCAAAAGGAGTGTTCGATCATTATGTTGATGGTGGATTCGTTGCTCAAACTGATTGCCTATTCATTTGTTTCATTGTGGATGAAATGATGGCGTATTTTTCCCATTATAATTCTCTGTCTGGGTAAGCGCCATGATATTCCTCTTTTTCCAGACATCCAAAAATGTGACCACCTTCTTCAATGCTGGCGAAGCTCAACTCACCATCAAAACAGCGGAATCTTCTCACAGCGGTGTGTACAATATTACAGCCACCAACGCTGATGGTGCCAGTACGGCAAACATAACGCTTATTGTGAAATGTACGTTTCTTTCTAAGACATAAATGGAGATAATTCATTGACTTCAAGTAAAACTTATATATATATATATTGAAGTTTTGACGTTCTTTATGCTCTTGGTATTGTGCTGAATGAACAAAGTCATAAATTATTGCGCTTTTTAGCCCCTCCGTCTGCACCTGAAGGTCCCATCGAAGCGTTGATCGTTGGCAACTCATGTAAACTGTCATGGAAACCTCCTAAAGAAGATGGTCGTTCTCCTATCCTTGGCTATTACATCGAAAAATATGACGATAAGACCAAAAAATGGACGTTTGGAGCTCGGTCGAAGAATACCACTTGTACCATAGGTGAGGTATAATATCTCTCAATGTAGGCTTTTTTATGGTCTTTATAACTTTTTTCGCGGATGGTTTTTTTTTCTCACTTGAATATTAGTTTTATCTTCAAGTTGCCCCATCCTTCAAATAAATATCGTTTTTCATTGAAAGTGGTATTGGTGGGTGACGAAATTATCAGTAGCAGTGAAAGTTGTCACTATCGCTTTGCAAAAAAGGACTTAATCCAACAGTCATCTTCGAATCTTTCCCATTTGGCGATGACCCTCAAAGAGAGCTCGCTTTCACTCAAATTTGGGAGCGTTAGCTCAATCGATTACTAAGGGTTTCCAGGAAAGGGTGAATTCAAAGAGTAAATCATACATGAGAGGTTTATTTGTATGATTTCAGACAACATTGGTGATGCCTCTTCACATCGTTTCCGAGTGGCGGCCGAGAATGCTGCCGGAACGGGGCTTTTCACTGAGTCTGAACCTGTTAGCCTTGATGTTCTTCCGAAAATCACTCGAGACACTTCGAAATCCCAATTTGTCTTCCCTGAGGGAAAAGATGCAGTAATCACTCTGTCGTTCTCAGGTAAGCAGCTATGAGGCCAAAGTTTCATTTTTTCCACCGAACGGGCAAATGTCAAAGGAAATTAACTGCAGGACGTTAGTTCGCGATGCCCTCAATGAATTAAACCACAATGAGTGAAAACTTTTAGGTCAACCAGTTCCGAGTGTTGAATGGACTGATAGTGCTGGCAATTTAATCAAGGCTTCGAAGAAGATTGAGGTTGATTTTCTGAGCTCTTTCATTCTTTTAACATACCACGACGACACAGTATTGTAATTTAGATTGACAACACCGATTCAAATACTCGACTAACAATAAAAGGTGTAAGTTCCTCCGATGCAGGCCAGTATAGGTTGAAAGTCAAGAATCGCGTCGGCGAAGATACCTTACCGATAACTGTCCAGGCATGACTATTGAGTTGTTTTGCTAGTTCTGTTTCGCAGGTTATCTAGTTGTGAAATTGTTCCAGGTTCAAGAACGTCTCGATTCTCCTGGAAGACCGAGTGTTCAGCAGAAAAGCGCTGATTCGGTCGAGCTGGTTTGGAAAGAACCCAAAAGAAACGGTGGCTCACCGATTCAACATTATACAGTGGAAATGTGCACTGTGAGTTGTCTCCGTTTGTCAACTTTTCCGATTTCTTTGAAGGTTTTCCAACTTGTTCAAATGCCTTTCAACCATTAAGGCAGCAACTAAAAAGTGGAAAAAGGTGGAAGCACCTCGCCAATCCACAACTACACTTTTCAACCTCTTGCCTGGAGAAATCTATATATTCCGCGTAAAAGCGACAACAAAACTGGCAGAATCAGATTTCTCGGAAGAATCTGAACCCTTCAGCTTTAAAGTGAGCTTTTTTTTCACTCTGCCTGCCAGGCTTCCTCAGTTTGCTCTTCCCATGGTGTGGTTTATCTACTTTTCGCCATGACGCTTCTCGAACTTCGTGACACGATTGAATGCTTAATACTTTTTGGTGCGAGTCTTAAAAATAAGATTATTTTTTAGGAGCTAGTACGTGAGGCAGACAAAGTCAAACAAAAGATTGACGATGAAATTGTGACGGAACCTATCGACTACGAGAAAGTCGACTCTACGATTGATCCACTGCAACAGAAGGAAATCGATGTCCACCGATTGTCTAATGATTTGCTTGATAAGGTATGAATCATGTCTTCTATCACTCTTTGTTGATACTGAAATAAGGATTTTCCAGTATATCATATGCGAGGAGCTTGGACAAGGTGCTTACGGCACTGTATATCGTGCCGTAGAAAGGGCTACCGGAAAGACCTTCGCAGCAAAAATGGTTCAGGTATTACATACTTTTTTGACTTTGACATAGGTTGATATCACAACATAATCCGTTTGGGAGTCCGGTAAACAGTTTTAAAGCATATGTGGATATAGGTACGTCCTGGAGTAAGGAAAGAAGATGTCCTACACGAGATCTCCATCATGAATCAATTACATCATGACAAATTACTCAATCTGCATGAAGCCTTCGATCTCGGTCATGAGATGTGTCTAATTGAGGAATTGTGAGTAACATGTTTCCAGGGAAGCGTTATTCTCTCAATCACATGCTCAATTATAGCGTATCCGGTGGAGAACTGCTTGACAAAATCATCGAAAACGATACGCTGATGAGTGAAGAAGAAGCAAAAGACTATATGTATCAAATTCTTCAAGGTCTACAACATATGCACAATAACCAAATTGTGCACCTTGATCTGAAGGTGAAGAAGCGGTCCATTCTTGTTTTTCTGTGTATTATTGCCATACCTCAATGTTTGATTTCAGCCCGAAAACATATTGCTCAAATCGAAGAATGCGAGCGATTTGAAAATTGTTGACTTCGGACTATCTCGGAAGCTCGACCCCAAAAAAACTGTCAAACTTCTTTTTGGAACACCAGAGTTTTGTGCTCCCGAAGTTGTCAATTACGAACCAGTCAGTTTCAGCACTGATATGTGGAGCGTTGGAGTGATTGCCTATGTGCTGTAAGTACTTTTCAATGGGATGAAATTGCTGGGTATTCTGAGAATATTTCCTGAAGTGCATTGTGTTCAGTTTATCTGGATTATCACCTTTCCTCGGAGAAACCGATGAGGAAACGCTAGCCAATGTATCTGCAGCTGACTGGGACTTCGATGACCCCGTGTTTGACGATGTGTCTGATGCCGCTAAAGTAAGCGACAGCCACCTCTCATTTTCCCATGCGCTTTTATTCGTTTTGATCGAGGGTTTGTAGGATTTCATTTGTCGCCTAATGTGTAAGGATAAACGTCGACGCATGACAGTCAAACAAGCTCTTCAACACCCATGGATTGCTGTGAGTATTTTACATTATTGTTTCTCTTCTTTATCAATGAATTCTTTGGGTAGTAGTAGCTGGAATACCTCAAAGTAAAGCATCATGCTCCAGGTGGCAATGTAGAGCTAATAATCCGTGCGTATATCATGAAGCTTTCCGAAACAGATTTCGTCGCAGCCAAACTTAAAAAGCGCTGCGCTTGCAATTTGCTGATTTATGTGGTAGTGCGCACTACAGTACAGGTTCAAAATCTATCAACTGTGTCCTTTTCTGTCTTTTGTTGGTGAGAAGCAGTACAAGCACTTCGGCGGAACCTTTTATGGAAGTGTATCCAGCTGCATACTACTGCATACATTTGTCTTATTTGTCATATCTCAATGTTTATTGCATTTTTTGAGCAAAATTTTCATTTTCAGAAAACGCCGAAGGCACCGAAAGTTCGCGGTCAATTAACTCCACAGCAGAAGAAGAAATTCATGGCTCTAAAGAGATGGTCCGACGATCTTCTGCCAATCGGTCGTTTGGCTAATCGCGGTGCCATCTTCAGGCAGTACTCTATGGATGGAGTGTTCGAAAGGGATATTAGCTTCGGTTCGTCTCTTGTGCAATTTGATATAGAGAATATGATATAGAGTAGTAGCCGATGTTGTCTGTTCTCGTATTTTGTACGGTTTCAGATGAAGACTACCCTCCTCACGTGAAAAAACAACTCGAGGACATCGTGGCTTATGTGGGCGACCTGATTGCAGTGCTCTCTTGCGAGATGGACGGTTCTCCGCTTCCACGAATAACGTGGTTCAAAGACGAGAAAGAATTGACTGTACCATCAATTAAGTACGATTCACAATTTGAAGATGGTTTGCTGGAGTTGACAGTCAAGAACATCGAACTTCCTGATGCTGGAGTGTATCGTTGTCGTGCTACAAATGAGCTTGGCTCAGTCTACACTGAAGCCAAGTTGGTCGTTGGAGTCAGAGAAACAAAAACATCTCCAGCTGAATTGAAGAGGAGGACTGAAAAGGTTTGCTTTTTCATATCACAAACCATCACCATACTTAACTCCTGCTAGCAAGGTAGAGAGATATTTGGTGGTTTGGTGAGAGGAGTACGAATAATCGAAACAGTAAAGTTCTGCTCCACTCAGAATTCAGTGACGTATTGATACTCCTAATTTACTAAAACCAATAAAAGCCTACTTCAATAACGTGGCTTTTTTTCAGGTGACCGAAGAAGAACCTAAGCCAGCAGATTCAAAACCATCCTTCGATCCTGGCTTGGTCGACAAATCCGTTGCGTTAGGTGATAGGGTAACCCTCTCTGTGACAAGCATTGCTGCTGCTGAAGTGGAATGGTTCCACAATGAAAAACCTATAAAGGAGACGGATTCACGATATGTGCTGAAACACGACAAAAATCGACATGAGCTCCAAATCGTCAGTGCCAATTCAAGCGATGAAGGTAGCTTTTTTCTACTTAAAATTTGTTCAATGATGTTCAGGACGTGGAAACAAGGCTAGTATTTAACTGCGTCATCTGAAAAAATAGCAATTCCAGGTAAGTGGAAAGCGGTTGGTCGGAACAAATTGGGAGAATGTGAAAGTTCATGCAATGTGGTGGTAAAAGTTCCGGACGGCTTCATGGCTCCTACATTTGAAAAGGCTCTAGAAGATGTGAGCTGCGATGAAATGGAATTACTAATGCTGCCCGTCAGAATCTCGGCCAATCCGCCTCCTGAAATTACATGGTAAACTGAACACTCCTAGCCCTAGGTGCCCTTGGTGAAATGATGTCGATCACTGATTGTAGTGTTTTGTAGGTACTGTGACGACAGAGAGCTTCAACATTCGTTGAATCACCGACTGCAATTTGACGATGATACAAAAGAATACTCCCTTACTATTGTGAAAGCGTACACAGAGGATAGTGGAGAGTACAAGTGAGTTATGCTGCTCGGAACTTTTTCGGGTCCCTTTCTATAGAATCTTTTACCTTTTTTCACTTCGAGCTTGAATAGCATTTGAAATTTCTATTACTTGTGAAACTGGTAACAAGATTTTTAGCTGGTGTGGCTGCGTTATCGCTTTTCTCATAGCGTAAAAAGACGAAAATACTATAGTAAACTAAATTATCACTCTTAGTTGAAGGAACCGCTGCCAAAGCTTTCTATGGAAGTATACCATGATTTATAGGAAAACTAAATAGGAATGTTATTCTTTTCTTACTTCGAATGCATTCTCGAACTTACAGATGTGTTGCGAGAAATTTGATCGGTAAGGCAGAAAGCGTGTGCCGCGTTCGCATTGTGGAGCCGGAAGAGAAACGAAGCAAGAAAATCGACGATTCAAAAGCTCCTAAATTCAGCATGCATTTGATAAATCCACGTGAAGTTGGTGACCTTTCACGGATTCTTTTTGTTCTTTTCTGTTTCTTTTCTAACTTATTTTATTTACTGTATACGTATTGTCGTACTCCAGGTATCAGAAGGATCTGAATTGATTCTTGCATGTGTCGTCACTGGTACTCCTCATCCGAAGATTACTTGGTTGAAGGATGGTAAACGGTAATTCTTTTAAGCTCATTGTTCTTCTGTTTATATGGGTACAGATCCATCATTTCATTTGGAATTAGGCCTTTATTGTGACACGATCTCCACTTGTTCTGGCTGACTGCTCGTTTAATGCCTGGTTTAGAATGATATAATGATATCCACAAGTGAACTGACCAGTGATATCTCAGATTTCTTTTTTTTTGTTCATCCCTAACGGAAATGTAGGCTTCCCAGAATTTTCTCGAAATTCATTCATCTTAACCCAGTTTGTGATTGGTTGCGTGAGCAGATCAAATATCCACCTCCTAGGCATTTCCATCGCGATACACTATTTTGATTTTCATGCAGGTTATTGATGACCGAAAAGGAGGCAACATACGATAACGGTGTCTGCACACTCACGATAGCTTCCACGATTCTAACGGACAGTGGCAACTATATTTGTGAAGCAGAAAATATCCACGGCAAAGCACAATCAGAAACTGTCGTAACCGTAGCTCGTAAGTTCCATGATCGTTAATGAGTACTTTGCCGTCTAAAATATTTTTACCTCATTTTCCTTTATAGCCTCGATAGAGAAGGACCAATCGGCTCCCAAGTTTATCGAGCTTTTAATGGATCAAACTGTGCAAGAAACTGATGAAATCCTTCTTGAATGCTGTTTCAAGGGCAAACCAACGCCTGCCATAAATTGGTATGGTTCAATGCTTGTGTTTATTTCGCACTCTTTGCTTGTTCTTCAAAGAAGTCTTTCAGGTACAAAGACGGGCAAAAGTTGGTTGTGGAAAACCGTATGCTGCAGTACTCTGATCGTAAAGGAGTAGCAAGACTTAATATCATGAACAGTGTCCCTGGAGACTCCGGTGAATACTCATGTGAGGCCGTCAATGCCTTAGGCAAGGACATGACGGAATGTCGTGTCAAAGTAACGGGTTAGTAATTTTCGTTGATGCCAAAGTAGGAAATGCCGTAAGTAGTTTTGCGAATTCGTCTTGATGACAAAACTAGAGATTAGATCTTGAGTTTGCCTGCTGGAAATCTATTTTTCAGGCGTGATTGATGGAGCCATAGATCGCAGCCCTAGCCGCTCTTCTACTCGATCAGTTGCGTATTCTAGCGATGACACCCGACCTCCGCTTATAACTCGACCACTTGTTGACACCACAGTCCAGGCTGGTGAGTACTTTTCTGAGTTTCGCTTAACCTTACTCGGCGCACTATTGGTATAACGGTTATATCCAGGAAATCGAGAATTGCTTGAGCTAGAAGTGGACGGTGTTCCGACGCCTGCGATAGAGTGGTACCATGACGGAAAGCTAGTGGCTGAAAATCGAACTCTTCGAACAACATTCGATGGAAAAGTGGCGATTCTCAAGATATACGAAGCCCAAGCCGAACACCAGGGACAGTATACCTGCAAGGTGTGCCTTGATTCAACTTGTTTCGATGAATCGTATTTCACATCACGCCCTTCTTCTTTCAGGTTTCCAACAAACTTGGAGTCGTAGAGTCACGAGCTATGCTAGTTGTTGAGCCGAAAACCACAAATGAAGTCACTAACGTCCCTGTTTTCATTAAGAGGATCCAAAACGTGACAGTTAAAGAGGTAATTTAGTGTTCGAACCATCTCAAGATACTCTCCAATATTTTCTTCCGTTAAGCTCGGCAGTACCGTCTCGCTCAGTTGTCAAGCTCGTGGAGATCAACCTCTGGAGATAAGATGGCTGTACAATGGTCATCTGATTGACCTCGAGCCACACTACCGTATCCGATCTTTCGATGACGGTATCTCTACTCTTGAGATTCAAGGAATCACCGAAGATATCTGCGGAACATACACTGTAACGGCATCAAACCCACACGGTGAAGCTCATTCTTCTGCAACGGTGCTATTGGATCAGATTACTGACAAGGTATTTCAAGTGTTTTCCAATAAGATTCATGAGTTGCCCACCTAATTGTTTGGTCCTCTCTGTTTCACTTCCATGAATAACAGTTTCTAATTTAGACTGCTGAGCCATCGCCACCAACCTTCATCATTGCACCTAAATCCAAAGTTGTTGCCGAAGAACAATCGTCTCTAACAATTGTTTGCGATATTACTGGTTCATCTTCGATGCAAGTCTCCTGGCTTAAAAATGGTCGTCCAATCAGTGCTACTGAGAGAATACGCATGGAGCGTGACGGTTTAACATCCAGACTTGTAATAACAAGCCTTACTACTGAAGACGAGGGGAAGTATACAATTATTGCCAAAGACGAATTCGGAGAAGTTACAGCTGACAGCGAAGTAGTAATTACTCCGGGTCGTGAGGTTGCTCCAACTGTTGTCAAGATTGTCAAGGGACCACCTGACGTCATCAAAGGCGAACCAATTGTGGAAAACTGCACAAAGGATTCTGTTTCATTGAGTTGGGAACCGCCGGAAGACACTCATGGATCCCGCATCGAACATTACAAAGTGGAGCAGCGCTCTCCCGACCAACAGACCTGGACTGTAGTGGCGATGGTAACCCGACCAAGGTGTACTATCAAAGATCTTCCATCCAATACAGAGTATCTTTTCCGTATTGCTGCAAGCAATGCTGAAGGATACGGTGAGAGTTGCACACCCGTAAAGATAAAAACCCTCCCGGCCGGAACGAAGCCGCACTTCATCGAGTTACCAGCTTCATCGTTTTCTGTGATAGAAGATGGAGAGTTTTCAATTCTGACGAAATTCAGCGGCTCACCTACTTTATCAGTAAAGTGGTACAAAAACGGAAAAGAAATCGCGGGCCCAGACGCTAATATCATCATTGATAATGACTCGTCGAAGCTAACCATAGCGCATGCTCGTAGCGGTGTCGATGATGCTACTTACACATGCCAAATCGAAAACGAAATGGGGCAAGCTTCGACAAACGTAGCAGTAAGCGTTGTTTCTACCAAGGACGAGGTTCAGGATGTGGATACCCGCAGCGACCGAAGTGACAAAGTCAGCCCCGGCGTTCCCTCTGTCGCCAAGCCGTTAAGCAACGAGACCGTGCAGTCAGGGCAACAGTTCATTTTGAGCTGTAGGTTTGCGGGCAAGGATGGCATTGCGAAGTGGTACCACAATGACGAAAAAGTATCGTCTACGGGTCGCTATGAGCTGTTTAGTTCTGCGAACGGTATACAGAAGCTAGTTTGCCATAACAGCTGCCTGACTGATGCTGGACTGTACCGCTGTGTATTGACGAGCGAAAAAGGAATGGCACAAACTGAGTGTGAAGTATTCGTTAAAGTTGCAGAAGACCAAGCACCTCCGTTGTTCGAGAAGGAACTGGAAGATATCACAACACTTACCGGCAAAAAGCTGGTATTAAGCTGCCGTGCCACAGGTCATCCCGAACCTGATTTGGTCTGGACTAAAGACGGAGAGCGAGTAGCGACTAGCAGACGAGTGCGACTCGAATTCGACGATAAAGGACTATCTGAGTTGCACATACACGACTGTACTGCACAAGATGCAGGAATTTATCTATGTACTGCAACAAATATTTCTGGAGTGCAGTCCACGCAGTGCACGCTAACGGTTGCTGAGGTGTCCGGCAAGGATGCTCACTTGGTTATTGCTGAAGAAGAAAAAATCGTAAAGCCTCGCTTTATTAGAGCCCCACCTTCAATCTTGGAGGCTCAAGAAGGAGGACAGTTCAAGCTTATTGCGAAGGTGGGCTATATCTATATTTCTTTCATTTAACATACGGATGCATATATTAACCAAGTCGGGTCATTCTTATTCGTTTCTCTGTCCTCTTTGTGTTTTTTTTTGCGTGGGCGGGGGCTCCACGTCTGTGGATTGCTCATTAACAATCAAGCTTCGGCTGCAAGCTATCCGAAACTCCACGTGACTCAATCTTTGATGTCTGTCTAAACCGTCCTTTTGTGTTCAGGCTGTCGGTGAACCAAAGCCAACATTGACATGGAAGAAAGATGGCAGAGAAGTGGTGCGTACGAACCGGCCCTACAGAACATATCTGACCGGTGACGGCGAAAGTCACCTAGTTGTGGAATGTGTCGTTTCAAAGACAAGCGGCATTTTCAGTTGCATAGCCCATAACATTCATGGAGAGGCTGAAACGGAAACCCAAGTTTTTGTCCGTGAGTACAAGACTAGTTACAAGTTTTGGGCCTGTTTGAAAAATTGAATACCTTCTTTATTTTCAGATCGTGGTAAGACTTCGCGTCCTGCTGCCGAAAAACCGGCCTTCTCAGAGCATCTTAAAGATACTGGAGTTGTTGCTGGACATCCTGTAACACTGGGATGTAAGGTATGTTGCATGACATCCTTCAAAAACTACCTGCGCCTCATACTCATTGAACCAAAAGTTAAAAAAATGCATGAAAGTCAGCCCTTCACCAGAAAAGCGGTTCAAAAAAATTTCAATAATGCTCACAAAAATTCACTCGGGGATTTGGCTTGGCAGTGATCCTGGGACGGTTGAAGTGCAGTGGGCGCAGAACCTCACAGACATGTTTCATTACTCTTATTTGAGTAGTTTCATTGCACAAAATGACCTTCTAGAATACATAAATCTTAAACCCGTCACATACGACGCATTATAAAGGCACGTACGACACGGGTGATTTAAGTGGGGTGGGCGTCCAACAAGATGTGGTGGGTCAACGCCTTCTAGCAGCTGGGTTTCTGTATAGGCCGAGTTTCTGCCTCAAATATACGGGTTCTTGGAGGCCTCATGGAGTTAGGGAGCTCACTTCTTGTACATACTGTTCTAGCGAGGATCCTATTCTGGAGCACAGAATAACTTGAGAGGTAGATAGGGACCGTCGTTGCGTTTTAGTCAGTTTACACATTTAACTTAACTATATGCCACCTAATTTTCCAGCTATTCTCCTCAGTATACGCCCCACTTACTCGATTGAACAATTCAACATAGTTAGAGTTCAGGTACACGGCGTTCCTGAACCTGAGCTGAAATGGTATTACATTGACGATGCCGGCAACATCACCTGCTTAACGGATGATGAACATGGTTGGATCGAATGCAGAGGAGGAGAGGTATTTGTATCGTTCTTTTTCCCCACTCTATTTGCGAATGCTTTATTCGGTTTCCTCTATACGGAAGTTTTTTGTAGGTGGCAGAACTCAAAGCTGATTGCGTGCTGAGGAGTCAACAGGGCACGTACAAGTGTGTTGCAAGCAATGAGCACGGTCAAGCCAGTTCAATGTGCTATCTTCTCATTGGAGGTGATTGGAGCTTATCTCAAAACAAATTTTAAATAACATTAAAAATTTGGAAGGATGTTTCATGAATGGGATGAGATTCTAAACTTCCTAAATGTATTGTGTGATTATAACAGACCTGAAAGACGAGCGTGCCGGACCACCGCGTTTTCTTCGATGTCTTCGGGATATTTGGACTCCTCTCGGAGAAGAGGTTGCGTTCGAAGTTGAGGTGGCAGGCTATCCTGCACCAGATTTAACGTGGTACCACCAAGATAAGAAGATTGTTGAAGGAAAAACGGTCAAGGTTAGAGTAAATGCAAAGTTTCCTTCTACCGTTGAAGATCGTTTTTTGGATTACCCTTATTAGTCTTACTTAAATATATCATTCACTATTTGGACGTAAATACGGCCTTTCAGATCACCTATCTATCGGAGTCAGTCTGCGAATTGCGAGTGTCACAAGTATCCTTGAGGGATCTTGGGAATTATGCCGTGGAAGCATCAAATGTTCATGGCGTAGTGCGTACCGTTTCATCGTTGAACGTTGGTGAGCCTCGCCATGCTGAACCGCCGCAGTTCCAGCAAGTTGATGCGCCTGGAATTGCAGTGAAGCCGAAAGTCGCTTTTCGTGAAGAAGTAAGTCTTTTTTATGTGAAGAATCGTGTTCGCTCATTTCTCCTCGTCTAGGTGAAGAGGTCCGCTTCAACTGTTCGTAAAGAATTGCGAAGGAAGGGCGCTGCACCTGTTTTCATAAAAGGTTTGGAAGATATGGAGTTAGAAGCGGGCGCGTCAGCTGCAGTTGCTGGAAAACTGAAAGGAAGTAGGTTACTCATGATTAATGTGATTAGTTGGGAAATTGTGCGAACTCATTGTTAATGTGTTAAGAGCACCGTCATCGGCATAGTGATCAGAAAGGTGCCAAGTCGGGGCGCATGGATGCACGTGGTCTTGCTGCCAGCATAGTGGCTGGATTGAAAATCGACGATGAGTCACGAAGGCAAAGTACCGATGAACAGAATAAAGGCAATTTGGGTGGGTCAATGTGGTCGATTTGTAAATTGACAACAGTTCTTGGGAATTCTCACGCTAGGCTTGAGCCGTACCGGTTCGAAAGAAGCCACATTTCAAGCGTCACAGTTAGTAACTCTGAAAAGGGGATTCTGATTGACCTGCTTCAACTAACATATTGTGTCCTTGATATCATATGGAAAAATCATTTTGGAGCTATGTGACGAGATGGCAGGTAATCCTTTCGTCACAGTTCTTCAAAATGTAGGCAGTAGGCAAGTACTACTACTAGGAAACAGTATTGTTCATAAGCGATCAGTCATCTTCCTTCTCAACTTCTTTGTCACCTGCCTGTAGAACTTTGTCATCTGAAATGTACTCTGTTCCCTTGTTCAGCCATGGAAGAGATTCGCAACACAATTCAAGCCAGAAATCAGCACATGTGCAGACCGAAGTTTATAGTGAAACCAAGACCAAAAAAGGTAATCTCATCCGATTTTTCTACGACATCAAATTCTTCGGAGGTTGTTTTCAGGTGCTGGAAGAATTCAAATCTCTTCGCTTAAAGACAGCTATTTCTGCCAATCCGACACCTGTTGTTCATTGGGATCGTGAAGGTGTTATGCTGGAAACTGGCAACAAATACTCTATTTATAATGATGGAGACTTCTATTACCTAGAGGTTGGTATTACTCTTCTTTTCATCCATTATCTTGAATATCTGCTCCTTCTGAGCAAAGTGCTTCGCTCTTGCGATTATTTTTTTATCCAATCTCTTATGTATTTTCTTATAAGTACTGGAACTCTCTTTCAAATACAATTCCAGTTCTTCATTTTCCATCCTTCACTACATGTGAGATAATCGCTATTCTTAGGTTCATCAAGTCTCTATATTCGATCAGGGATTTTACAACTGCACTGCTACCAATAGTGAAGGAATCACAACCTGCTCTTCAGAAGTAAGTGTACATTTGACTGATTACGCGTTGCTCGTTATCTTGGTATACTCTGTTCAAGGTGGAGGTGGTGAAAGCCGCTGAGGATTCGTCTGTACAGCAGGAAAAACGCAAGCCGAAGAAGGAGATGAAAGCACCGGATTTCATCGAAGTACTGCCAGGGAAACTAACAGTAAGTTTTGATTATTTCAACCTTTTTCCACTTTCCACTCTTTTTCTGAAGTGAACTGGAGCACATTCTTATTAAGGCCACCGCCTGTGAGCCGCTGTCAATCGAGTGCTCCCTTTCGGGATATCCAGCTCCGGCTATACGGTGGTTGCGCAATGGCAATCCACTACTCCCACAAACTGAGAGGTATTTTTTGCAGGTTCTCGAGAGTGCGTTTTAAAATGCATACGGAAGTGTTATTCCAGTTGTTCACAGTTTAGCCGTAAGGAACTTGTATGAGTCGAAAATGATTATATTATTCTAGATATGTGATGTCGTATGATGGCGAGTGTGCTACACTCAAGTTCGCGTTCGTGTCGGTCGCGGACGAAGGAGTTTACACTTGTGAAGCTAGGAATGAGTGTGGAGAGACAAGAGCACAGGTATTTAGAAGCCATAGCTTTGGTTTTTATTGGCTTTCCAATCTACATGGCTGGCAATAGGTAAGAGTTACTGATCCATATGTGCTTTAGGTCTGTCTTGAAGTGGACCCTGGAGATTCATTATTAGCCGACGGCATTCCACCTTTATTCAGGTGAGCACTTCCGTTAGATTCATTCCTAAATGGGGCATTGTGCAATGTATTTGTTTTCCTTGGGAAATTGGGAAATTACACGTTGTTCTTTCAATTTCTGTAGTTCTTCGATACTTGCAATCAAACCATTAGCGAAGTTCATGAATGTTTTTGCGATTTTTGGATTTTGCATCATTCTATTCGAAATTTGTAGAATAAAATGAGTGTGATACAATCTCGTAATGTATTGTTTTGCAGCTTATAATTCTGATCGTTTTTGTAAGTCTGCGCGTCATTCATGCACCTTTTTGATGCACCCTAGTTTGGGAGACAGGCAGTAGGAGCGGTTTTCTGCAATCGATCCGCCGCACGCGGCTGTTGCTCACCATCTGCCTCGTTATAACGGTTCTAGTGTTCTTCATACAACTCAATCGCTATGCGATTATTATTTTTGGCATCATTCTAATGTAGTTCTTTTGTTTCTGTATTTCTCACTTGCCGCTGCATGCTGCTACATTCCTTTGCGCGCGACGTCTCTCTTGCCGCGGCGCGACAATTTCAATCTTACTGCACTACACCCTCTAGTTCATTTCCAACGTTCGAATCAAGATGTTTCTTGTGTACGCTGTTCCAATATATTTTGGTATCAGTTTCGTCATATTTTACTACCTTCAGACGTATGTCTTCCCTTTTCAGAACGGAGAAGGTTCGGACAGTAATGAAGGCAAATGATGGAGAACGTGTCGAACTAGTTGCTGAACTAGTACAAGGTGAGTTCTGAGTGTGTTCTGGCTGATTCTTCACAACTTCTGTAGGGTCGAAACTACTTCATTTACCACACCACTTCGTTTTAGGCTCTGAACCTATTCAAATCCGTTGGATTCGTAACCGAGTGGTTATTACGGATTCAGAATCTTTCCAATACGTAAGAAATGGTAGGGATGTTCGTCTGGTGATTGCCGACGCCTTCCCCGAAGACGGAGGAGAATACGCCGTAGAGGCTCGAAATCAGTTTGGAACAGCTCGCTGTATTATGAGGCTCGACATTCACAGTGAGTTCGCAGAAAATTCTCGTCAAGATCTCTTTCTCTTCGCATTTTTTCGATGAATCACTTTCTCTGTTATCTTTTGAAATTCCACTCCCAATTCCCTCAATATTATATTCATATCGGCTAGCTACGTTTACTTTATTCTTTAAACACCCCCACATATTAGTATTTTCATCATTATGCTTTTGATTGTTTGATGATTGACATAAGTGAAAGAATTTATGGGTACGACTTGACCATCTAAAGAAGCTTTGCTTTTCATTCTCTAATAGGGAGCCTAGACTAATCGTTGTTCTTCAAGGTCATGAAAGATCTCTTGTCGAAGATCCTCCACGCATCACTGATGCGACAGCGATTGTTAGAGTTGCACCTGGTGACAGCGCCGAACTCTTTGCTCGTGTCAGTGGCCATCCCGATCCAGTTGTTGCATGGGCAAAAGGAGCAGAAGCAATTACAAACTCAGTGAAATATACTGTAAGCGATAGGTCCCTTGAGAGTGGGTATTCTGGCATGCTACACTTTCACAATTTAGCTAACAAATGATGGCGATATGTTTTCGCTCCACGTGAATGACGCAGTGCGAACGGATGCTGGCAAGTATTCTCTGACTGCAGTGAATGTCGCCGGTGAAGCCACTGCGACTATTGAACTAGTTGTGACAGAGCCCACAGGGTGAGTGAATTTTTTGAAAATTTTTGTCAGGCATTTTTGGAAATTCAAATATTGCAGCTCATCTGCTATGCGGCCACGTTTCACCCACGCTCCAGTCTCGGTTCAATCCCGTCTTGGACAACGGGTGGAACTGTTGGCTCGTTTCACTGGCCAACCCCAAGCCGTCTGCCGATGGTTCAAAGGAGACATTGGATTAGAAGATGGTAAGTTTTGTATTTCCAACTGCTCTCCTTTTACCCGTGTGCAATAATTCCCGAGCATTTCACTCTTCAAGGTGTCGGCGGTTACACTATCGTCGATGGCGCAGACAGTTCAACGTTATCCATATTGTTCCTGGAAAACGAACATGTCGGAGAATACCTTTGCACAGTACGAAATCCATACGGTGAAGATCTCGCCAACGCAATGATTTTGATTGAAGGTGTGTTCGAGATTTTTTCTCAGTGAATTATGAATCTAGTTTGCGCAAAGAAAAGCTTAGCGAGAGTTTGGGCTTAAACCAGCATGCAACGCAAGCATTTTTTTAATTTGAAAGGTATTCACTGACTAAAAACAAGTTGTTGTTTTTATATTGTCAAGGATTTTAAAAAGCTTCCCTACTCGCTCCTCCCTCCATACATGAGACAGATAGAAGCTTTGTTTTACTCTCACTTTTTTTATCGCAACTCTTTCAATGTTCCTACATATTCCCGGAAAACGGTGGAACAACTAACCTATTATGTATTTCATGCTTAAGGTTCGTCTATTGCGTTGCCCCAACGTCGATCGAATCAAAAGTAGAAGAGAAAAGTGTCAAACGAGCGAGCGATAAGCTTCCCCGTTGCTCTCTCTTCTGTTCCCTTATTTTTTTAACTTCTGATATTCGACTTCCTGTTGTTGTTGTGTGAAGAACTGTTGCGCGACTTACACAACGAATGTAAGCGAGAGCAGCAGCGATGACTAGGAATTTCACTAATTACAATTTTGTGCCTCTTAACTGTTCATTTGGAATTGTATGTAAAAATGTATGTCTGTGATTAGCGTGGTGAGGGAGAGCACATGCTTATTTAGTAAACATGTCCTTCTGGCCCGGGACATGCCGCTAGATGCATTGCTTTGTTATTCAGCATCTGTGGTTTTTGGTGTTATGCTGCTGATGTAAAATAAATGTTTTTAATGTTTATTTGATGATTACAAGGTAGATTTCGGCCTGACAAGTATGTGATGCTTATATTGAGGTGATGGGCAGTGAAGGTCCTTATTATTCACTCATCTGAAGCCGACACTTGCAGATGGGTTCTACTGTCAGTAATGGGTTCTAACAAAATTGTACAATCAAAACAAGTATTCTGTGGAATATTAGTGAGAGAGCTGTCGTAAGAGTTATAGAAGGAAATCAGTCGGCAATTAGCTTTCGTATGCAAAAATCATGTAGTCCTCAGAGCAAAAAAAGTCGACGCGATCAAAACCGTTATGAAGGTCCTGCTTCGTGAGTAGTTGCAGAGATCACCCCGGCAGCAGCAGGTTTTTTCCGTTTTTGTACCCCAACAACCTTCTTCCTGAAATAGAAGTAATTATCTAAAAATAACGTGGAAATATTTGCTAATATCACGCCTTGGACTCATCTTACATAGAAAGTGTTTGTTGTGCTCATGAGGGTACATTTAAGGCTCATTTGTTTACTGCGCCCTTACGCGAGCATGGCAACAAATCGATATAGTTCACCGGCAAGCTCGTTCATATTTCAAATTCCTAGACAGTCTCGTTTTTGTCGTGATCTGCTCCCATCACTTCGTAACCTGCACAAGCTCTGATATTTTCACATACTACACAGTTTCAGTACTTGTCATCGCTATCATTTTTCAAAAGTCCTCGAAGGTTTCTGGACTTTCCCGCGCGAACTTCGACTACTTTAGTGTTCTCCGGGTCCTCCCTAACTTATTTGTCACAGCCACAATTCTACCTTTTTCTATTCTACTACAGTTCGCTTTGAACAGTTTCTTTCTGAAAGTTTTTGTAACTATGTGTTTCCTTGAAGTAATTTTTTTCAAACTATTATACATGATATCACAGTAGCAGTCATGAATCTTGCAGCTTGTCTACTGAACGATGGATTTCACCTTCACCGCTAAGGATTCAAACGCAAGATTGCTTAGTGATGTCTAGTTTGTCTTGTGACCGATGTGGTGTGATTCTCAAACATGCCCTCATTATATGGATATCTCGGGCGCTTCATCCGTCGACACCAGATCCCGCCGAAGCCGTCGCACGCGACGCCCCATCCCACGATGCTTGACGGACGTCGCAGGGCCGCAAGATTTGCTCCGGCACGGCCGTGGCAAATTGCCAGCTTTTCGCTGCGGGAACCCCCGCTGGCAAAGTGCCAGTGGTTCCCACAGCGAAAAGCTTGGAATAAGGTATACGGACCATGGGAGTGAAGTTGGGATGGTGTACACGATACCCAACGAAATCAAGCTCAAGAGAAGGAAGGTTAAGCTGGCTGCATGAAAATATTACGGGGTCGATGACAATGGTGGAACCGCCGTCTTCGTAAGGGGTGCCAGTCGCCGTTATGTGGAGGAGTGTTAATGGTTGATCATGGAAACCGATGCTACTGTCCCTGCCATGATACCTTCGTCGTGGAATAGCCTGTGGTCTCTTCGAAAGAAAAGGGCGCCAAAGGAAAAAAAAAACTTGTTATTATCGATAAACATTTTATTCTCTCACAGACTGTAGGGCTGATGGATGAATCTCACTCAACAGTAATCGTAATTTCCGATCCCATCTCCATCACTAATGACCCAGACCTCCGTTTGTACAATTATAATATGGCGAAGGTGGAAACAAACGCAAACATTTCACTTCGTATTTCAGATAACAAATAACAATTTAAAGACGGCGCCCTCTGCGTCCTCCCTTTCGTCGAGTTTGATCGGAAGGGGTAGGAGTGCAACCTTCAAAACAACGATCTTCATTCCACTACGTGCAAGAGCTCGCACANGTAATTTCCGATCCCATCTCCATCACTAATGACCCAGACCTCCGTTTGTACAATTATAATATGGCGAAGGTGGAAACAAACGCAAACATTTCACTTCGTATTTCAGATAACAAATAACAATTTAAAGACGGCGCCCTCTGCGTCCTCCCTTTCGTCGAGTTTGATCGGAAGGGGTAGGAGTGACATCTTCAAAACAACGATCTTCATTCCACTACGTGCAAGAGCTCGCACAGCTGCTTGAGCAGGTCTGGGAGTCTCGGTCTTTGTACCACCAGTGGCGTGAAGTTTGATGTGAAGGGCATTGATTCCCAACTGTTTGCACCTCTCAGCAACGTCTTGAGCTGCAAGCATAGCCGCATACGGGGACGATTCATCTCAATCCACTTTTACCTTCATACCACCAGTCACTCGAACAATAGTTCCACGTCCAGATATATCAGTCACATGGACGAAGGTGTCGTTGAAAGACGCATAGGAGCAGCACCAAACACAAACTCGCCTTCCTCAGCCTGAGGTCCAAGAGTGACCACAGGCTGTCCCGCTTTAGCCTTTCCTCTACGAGCGTTAACCATTATCCAAGACTCAAACTTGCGTAATTAACCTAAACTTTCGGGATGGTCAATTTTATTTAAAACTGTAGAACTTCTGGGTGCTTTAAGCATTTTTATGTGCATGACTTTCTGAAACATTATATACAGGTCTACTTTCTGCAACTCCAGTTTTCATGCAAGAGTGAACGTGCTTTCAAGAGTAGAAAAAAGGGTCGCCCGAACTGTGCTAGAGTTTTCTAAAAATGGGAATGTGTATGAAATCTAATGTGAGTTCCAAAAAAGTCCCTCTTCTTGCTGAACTCTCCCTTACCGTACTTCTCCCCCATTGTCCGTATACCGTATCCCAAGCTTTTCGCTGTGGGAACCAATGGCACTTTGCCAGCGGGGGTTCCCGCAACGAAAAAGCTTGGCAATTTGCCACGGCCGTACCGGAGCAAATCTTGCGGCCACGTCGCAGTTGTCAGTGGGGCATACGATCTGCACTTGGCCCGCGGCAATCAGTTCGAAGAGAAGATAACACAAAGTAGGGGAGACGGGTGTTAGGAACGATTTTGGGTAATCAATCCGCCGCACGCGGCTGTCGCGGACCACTCATTCGTCGTTATTACAGCTCTAGCGTTCTTCATACAGCTCAGTCGATATGCGATCATTATTTTATGCATAATTCTACTGTTAGTACTTTTGTTCTTGTATTTCTTACCTGCTGCTGAATCCTGCTACATTCCTTCGCGCGCGACGTCCCTCTCACCGCGACGCGACCATTTCGTTCCTAACGCACCACACCCCACAAAGTAGTGCAGATCATTCGTTCCATTGACCTTTGGAACAGTAATGTCATCTCGAGACCGCAATGGGCTGTGCTGCATTCAAAGTGGGCGGGGTGACCTCGCTTCGGAACAGATGTTCTCCGGGAGAGAGTTCGCGGCATTCGTACCCGGCGAGCTACAACGATTTCGCGGTGATTACCGTACCCTTTACTCGAAAATTCAAGTAATCCCTTTCATAACGCACGACTAGGAGCGATCGGATGCAGGGTGAGACACACTGTTCGGGTATGAGATACCAAACCTTCTAGAAAGTTACTTACCAGATCTGTTTATGCTGTCTACCCTGAGGTGAAGGTGATCGGAGTTGACTTGTGAGTTTTCAGCGAAAGTTTCCGAGGTTTAGGGGAAAACTCCAGTCGCTGCGGGGAAGCGCAAGACCTTTTCAATGGCTGTGCGGGACTCCAGCGGCACTGCTAATTATTCCCTCTCTATCACGAAACGGTTTTAAAGGCAGTGGAGTCATATCAAAACTTGTTGACGCTGAGCTTCTGAAGAATGCTAATTACACTAAGAGTGAGTCTTCGCGATTTTACTCAAGAAGTCGTTGGTGATTTTCATCAACCCGTTTTACAACCCCTGAATTGTTTCAAAATTAAGTTGCGAAAATTTGTTCCCTCCTCTACCCGCCCTGGATTCGGCTCTCTCCACCGCGAAATCTTGGTCTACTTCCTTGCACATGCTTTCAACTCTCCCTCCGGCTTCTTCTTGTTCTCACAGTCATGCTGGTGTGGAGCAGTCAACTTTCAAAGCACCACTTTCCCTTCGTGGGCTTGTGTGCACTTTGTATAAAGAGCTCCTCCGTGAAAGTGTAGTTGGAGGGGGCCACTATGCTAGCTAGGGCCAGAGGAGGTTAAGGCGGCAATCTTGCAGGTCTGTAATGGTGTTGAGAAACGAGCCTGGGTGATGGTTTTCAGCCTGAAACTAAGCAGGAGAAGAGCACCGGGCTGAATAAAAAAGTGGCTGCAGGCAAAAAATTGAATGGATGAGGAATCGGTCAATAGGGTGCTGTCTCAGTGGGGCGCGAGAACGAGTGGCCCTTTCCAACTACATTTTCACCGGCTATGCTACAAAGTGTCCAACATGCTTTGGATATTTTTAATCTCTACCAGTTTACCGTCAGTTGCCTATTTGGGTTGGATCTGTCGTCTTGGAATGAAACTTTTTTTATCACTTGAATTTATCCCGCAACTTTATTCATTGTTATGTTTAGGACAGAAAACATCTTCTTCAAGAAGATACCAGTGATTTTTCCGTTAGCTTCCATCTTCCGCTTAGTTCCAGATGGCGGGCTTTGTTTCCGAATCCCACATTTCGCATCACTCAATGGTTTCGTTACAACTGAAGTAATCATTCTCCGGGACTTCAAATGTCCATTCCCCGGTTCCGAAGCAGAGGTCAGGTCGAGAAGACTTCGTGATTATGGGATCCACACATTTTGACCTAATATCTTGGCCACATCGAATTGAATTCTTCTCCATAGTAATGCCATATGCAAATCCAGTAGAAAAGTAACTGTTGGATATTCAGTGGGTTTATTTGGTGAAGATACAATTCCTGCCCAAACGTCATGATCTCATGATCAATCGCTGCTAAAGGTCTATATTTGAAGTGGAATCAGATGCCCGTCAAAGTCAACAATGGCGTCCATGCTTCCGACAGATCTCGCTGCTGTTTGCCTTGTAGCTTCTGCGCTCAATTTATATCCATCTACTAGAGATCAGAGGGCAAAGATCTAGAGGGTCCAGTGACCATAGGATACTGGAGTTTTGAATTTCTTTCAGGTTGCCACCCTGGCCTTTGCGTATATTTTTGGAAAATATACTTTTTTTCAGGTAAAATGTAATTGAGGGGTGCCAGGCTCTTTTGTGCTCTGCGTCTCTTCAGTTCTTACCCCATCTAATCATCTCACCCATCCTGGAGCTCCTCCCCTTCTAAAGTTAGGGAAGGAGCTCCAGGACGGGTGAACTTATTGGAGGTTCAATTCTTACCCATCCCAGCTTTTTGCACGAGATAATCATCTTTCCCACCCCGGAACTCTCCCTCCCCTTTCTTTTAGGAGGGGAAGAAGCTATCACTGCACTCTATTGCAATCTCTACGCTTTCTGCCGACTGGTGTCAGACACGCAGAGCACGAAAAGGCGCTGACACCCCCAACTACATTTTCACCTTTTTTGAAGCAAAAGGAATTATGACATATCATGAAATGACTCACTTCGACTAACTATAGGAATCACTTTGAAAAACAAATGCCTCGAAATAAATGTTGAAAATACTAAAAGAAATTTGCAGTGGGTTAGTAACCAAAAGGAAATTTACTGTGTTGTCCACCATTGACCTGTTGATATGAATCTTTCTTTTGTAGAAATATATGTTCTATTTTATATTACACGCAGGACTCTTGAGAATGTTGCACCTTCTCGGTCTCTCCGATAGATGCCTTTCATCTTTTCAAGTTTCTTCTCTTTTCTGTAAACATTCCTGTTGTGTGTTGTGGCTCAGACCATTCTATGAACATAGCCTTCACCTTCATTGTTGATTACTGTTGGCACTTTATGAAAAGTAACAGGACAGATAGCTCTTGTGATTTTTTTTTGATCAAAAAATTTGAGCTCAGTATTGCTGAATACTCATAGAGTGGTGAGTGAGCCCTTAAACTACACTAAAAATCTGTAAGTAAAAACGGTTCAACTTTTAATCGTTTATTTCCGTATAGAGAAAATGGCTCTCAAGCCATAGGAGCGGGTTCAAGTCCACCAGGTGACTCTAGTCCTCCGGCTTGGGTATGTAAATGCATGCCACTACACCACCTCCGCCCCGGCGAGCGTCCGTTGCGCGTGTCCGTCGAAAGTAGGTCACTCCGCCCACTTCGCGCGCGGCGCACTCCACTGAGGTCTCGGGAAGACATTACAGTACCACCAAGTGTGAGTGGAGCGAACGATTTGCATTTGTCTATGTTACCTTCTCTTTGGCTGACTACCGTGGAGAACGCGCAAATCGTACGCCCCGCTTACAGCTGCGACGTCTGTCAAGTATCGCGGGCTGATCCGCCGCATGCGACGGCTGCGGCGTGACCTAGTTTCGACGGACTCGCGCAACGAAGCGCACCCCCTCCGCCCCTGTGTGGGTATGGAGATGAAGGATCGAGAGACTGGATGTCAATCTATGGTACTCAATAATTAATTTCCCAGATTGAATTTTTTGAAGGGCTCTTTTTGAAGGGCTTCTGTTGTGGAGGCAATTGGACTTCATTAAAGATCGGACTGCTCTTTTTGAGAAAATTTCTGACCCCACTAATTCTTATTGCAGTTACATCGTAACCAAATAAAGCATAGGGGGATACCACCTCATATCGATACAATAAAGTAATACTATTTTTTATATCTTATGGTCACAAAACAAGAACTAATGGTGTTCTCTCGTGATCATCCATAGGATTGCCATAACACATCCAGAAGAAGCTTATAGTGAGGGAAATCGCTGCATAGGTGACTTTCTTAAAGGCACAGTTCATAATTTTGGGTAATCCAGATTATGACGAAAAGTGGAGGATAAGATGGAAAATAGTGCGGTGAAGGCGAAGAGACTGCGTGAATCGGTGTTTCCACAAGGTGAAAAAATGCTTCGAAAAATCGTTGAAAAGGGGGTTGTACGGGAGTGAGACCAGAAAAATTAAGAAGAATGGGCGTTTGAACGAGCTATACAATGTGTGTCAGTGCGTAGGTGTGGGTCTTGGTGCAAATACTGACTACGGTAGGCAAATTCATTCTCTCATAAGCAAAGTTAACAAGAAACCCTTAGTAACAGCAAAAAAGCCCACCTTTTTCAGCGTTTTTGGGCGGAAAATTAATTTAGGGAGCGCAACAGCAAAAAGAACAACAGAGAACAAAAGAATGGGAGCAAATTATCGCCTCACTACTCGCCGATCAGCTGTTTGTGTGTGGGTCCTAGAGCGAGAGTTTGCAATCTGTATCGTCCCGACACCCGTCTGAGGCGATATCGATCGAGGGGCGGGAAAGCACCACAAGCCAGCAACGGGGAATTACCGTGGACTGACTTTGTCTTTAGGGTAAAGGATAAACTATACAGCCTTGGGACATTAATCATTCCCGTTCCGCATTTGACTTCCATTCAGAGTCGTAGTGGTGGCGTACTGAAGGCGTACTGACCTATTCAATGACTTGCGGTAGCCAGCCTATGTTCAAATCAATACATATATCCTCCCAGACGGGTATGTGTGCGAACGTGCGTCCGAGGATGCGCGCGGCAAATTGCGCGACGAAGTTCGTAATGATTTGAACGACTCTGGCGCCTATCATTGGGGCCCAAATTTGAAATAGAGCGGATTGGGCGGATCATCTGACCCTACTAAACTACACTACTCCGAGTTTGTGCCCCGAAAATTGGAGCCGCAGTCGTACAAATCGACACAAACTTCGCCGCGCAATTGGCCGCGCGAACTCTCGGACGCTCGTTCGTACCGTCCCCCTCCCAGACGGGTCTGGTACCCATTAACCGACCCCGGAGGGATGGAAGGCTCGGGTGGCCTAAGCTGAAATCGATCTGTGATTCGAATTGTGATGCTGTGTTGTAGTAGTTTGGATGTAAGTTGGGAACCCAGTTGAGGTACAGTGGAGTGCCA
>UZAF01018973.1:1171-28016 GCA_900617895.1 Haemonchus placei
CTTCAATATATCGACAAGGATCAGCTTAGTTGCACCACAAAGAACTATATTAACTGTTCAGCCTCATACAATGAGGGAAACCTGATAACTCGGCAGACAAAGTCCTGAATGTTTTCCGTTCTAGAGAGCCGGATCGGACCTTAAGCGATTTTACCCAGCATAGTAAACCAGTAAGGGCACCACGCACTAGAGACCTTCAAAGAAGGAGGTTCTGCTTGATTTCGGTGGTGATTCTACGAAAACGTCCTTGCAAAAGTTGCTCCACAATCTCATGAGTCAGACAATCAAGTCTGTATAAGGACCTGTCGAGTGGGAGGAAAAACAGAAAATTGGTAGCGTTTTCCTTGCGCAATCGACTCCTCAGAGTACATTTGCCGCCCGATTTGTACATATGGCCTATACAAGTTCTTTTCGCCGGCCGGTTTTCTTCCTGTTTGCTGACTCATTGCCTAGTTATAAACCCTGTAAACCAGCACCGAAATCAAGCAGAGTCTCATTCGTTAAGGGCCACTAGAGTGTGGTGCCTTTACTGGTTCCCATTATGCTGGGTGAGATCTGAACTGAGAGGCCTGTCTCCAGTCTGGCACTGTTTCTGTCGATAGTAACTTCTACCACCTATTCGTTCTATTCGTTTTCCAAGTCAGAAACTTTACCTTTGTGCTGACTTGTAGGCAAAGGCCAAGAAATTGAAATATTGGAAGAATTCCTGTGATGTTTACTTGCAGAACAAACTCTCTACTTAATTTCTTACACAGTAGCATGCACTAGTTCGTCATTAAACATATCTCTTTTGTTTATATTCTCTCTCATCGCATCGCAAATATTCAACATTTCTTTCGATGTCTGATTCCCATCTGCTCAGCCCTTCTACAAAACAAACCTTACCTCAGTAGCCGATTTCTCTCACGTGACTCCCTTACCCTCCCCCTTTTCTTTTCATTGAAGATCAATCGAAGAATTCGAGTGTTTAGAAGCTCATTCTGTGCCAGTCCTTCTCTGATAGCCTCCCAAGTTGCCTGCTCCAGAGCTGCTCGTTGCTATACTCGTCTCGATTTATCGTTGAGTATTTTCGCTACCTTCTCAATGGAAACAGCGTAGGCAACCTTTCGCTTGGGTCGAACTCGATTTGGGAAAAGGTATCTCAAACTTCAATTCTCTTCGGGACGCACAACGTGCACATATCCACCTTCGAGAGCCCTCCACGAAGTGAAAACACCTTTCTTGGCGGCTTTCCGAATTTCAAAAAAGAAAACCGCAAAATTAGCAATGTCTGGGACGCTTGTTGACAGCGGTTAAGCCGCGACGCAAACATTGAAAAGCATAAGAGAGTGGGAGGACGACTGGGCAAGCGTCTAGTCGTCGCGAGGCACCCCTGAGTAGTAGTCACCATTTTAAGTTGAATCTCAGGCGCTCCTTTCAAGACTTTTCTAAGTAAACGGATCAGAAGGCCCCCAGAATATCCTGTCATTTCTCCCAAACCTTGCCCGGGGAGCTAGCTTCAGTGTGATCAGGAGAGGCCTCATCCAGAAGAAAGAACCATTACTAGAATTGAAGTATCTGGCTAAGCGGTTAACAGGATAAGCATAGGGTTCATCAGAGCGGGAGGGAGAGACACTTTGAAAAGCGGCCAACGTTCTCAGCTATGATTGTCGTTTCTCGATTCTTTCGATCAAAACATCCAAGTTGTAACTGTTCGCTCGAATTCTTCTTGTCTCCCTTCCTTCCTATTTTTTCTCTTACTTACTTTCTTTCTACTTTCCATTTTCTACCATTCTTTTCCAGCCCTTTCTTTGTGCTGGTCATTATGACTTTCCAGTTTACTATTTGAGTGTGTGTTGCTTTTTATTTTTATATTTACGACAAAAGGGATGAAGCCATTGTCGTTGCAAGACTGCAGTGCTTTTTGTCAACTAAGAAGCTTATCGAGCAATTACAGACGCCAGCTGCGCTTGAACTTTTTGTAGGTGTCGCTGTTCTTTTTAAAGAACAGCGCTATCGATCACTGAGCACCAGAAGACTTTCTGTGGGGTTCCAATGGGAAAAGACCTTCGTTGCTCTGGAAAAACGAAATCGGTTGGCGATTTCTGGAATAGGGAACACCCGGGGATGTTTCTCGATATGCCGCCATCGGAAACAGCCAGCACAATGGAGAAAAAACAGAATGCATTCAACAGAAGCGGAACGTGTGACAGCTGTTCAAAGGACGATATGGGAAATCGGGTATCCCTCCCATTCTAGGTACTTTCTCGACATTCGTATCGAATAGCGTCCAAATCAGCCCAACTTCTTTATCACCCAAACCAGCTGGTTGATAAAAAATTGGACGAGCACCAAGAATTTGACGACAGTCGTTGCCCGGTGTCCGTAGGCAACTATCGAGCCAACTACCCTTCCTAGTTGCTCTCGTAACTCTCAAAGGAGGCAATATCTGAAGTTTCTCGCGAAATCCCCTAATGGACCTCTCCGCCCCCTCAATTTGTTCATGTTCGATGAAATTAACCCTTCTGACGATATTAGTCGCTACTGACCCGAATTATACGTTTTCTGCCCACTCAGCCGCCCAGTCGCGTGGAAATCCGCGATCTAAAGTTGGGATCCGCGTCGGTTAATTTCGCTGAATGCACGTGACATTCGCTGTCCAAGCCCGACAGATGCACTACGTCCTTCCTTCCTTCCGAATTGAATACTCGAATTATCAGCAATGACGTCAGCAACGACTAACCTGATGAATACTCATGTTGTATAGTCCACGTCGAATTCGTGGCTTACTCTCTTCGGGTTCTTTCGCTTCTTCGGGTACGAATTTTGTGGCAGCGGAACGATCACCTGAAAACATGAACAGATTTCCACACTAATTCGCTTCAGAAGCCCAAATATCTTTATTTTGGACGAGTTTGTTCCTATTTCGAGTCCCATCGTCATAATGATGTAGCCATAACGTTTGTTAATAATTCATATCCGTAGTCTAGCGATTTTCAGGTTGTGAATTTACCTTTCAATGGTTCTACGGTGATATTCTACGTCTGAAGGCACACAGTTCTTTTGGGTATTCTATTGAGCATGATCTCTGCTACATTCTTTCTCGTCTTCACTATCACTATATATCGTACAGTATTCACTGATTCTACATGTCCTCCACGATGGAAACACGATCCCAAGGGGAAAATGTGTTATTATGTTTCACGATTGAAAATGACACATCACGATGCTCATCTTTACTGCCAAAAGTGAGTTTCGATCGATGTTTTTACGTTCATCCTTTTTCTGGTTCTCCCCCACTTAACTAATAGGAAGCACGAAAGGATCTGCCGGAAATTTCGTACCAGTCCAGAAACAAATTTTCAAAGCTAACCGTTCCGCTGCTGGAGGCCAGCTCATGGAGCCCCTACAATCATTTCTGAGGGGTTTTTAGCAAACTTGTTTTCAACGCTTCAAAACTGGAATCGTGAAGGACGAAGATGGGCCTCGATGTGGTCTACATCGATATAGAGGAATTTCCGGATATACTATGTGAAAAAAAGTGAAAATTGTAATGTTAGAGCATTTCTGGTAAAACCTCTGGAATATTCCAAGAGAAATCTGGGTTTTTATGAAAATTCTGGGAGTTACTTCCCGAGCACCCCAATATATATCCTGTTAGAAGCTAAATAAGAAAAGTCATGGGACAGTGAATCTATAAGACAGTGTGCCATGCCATGGGGTTCCTTTATCGTAGGGACCTCTCCTGGAAGTGTGAATTAGCCCATGCTATCGTTAAGTCATGGGCCCAAGGTTACCTCGTTTGAACTGACCTCAAGACAAAAGACCTCTTTTCTAGTATCGATAATCCCTGATTACATCTGATCAATAATTTTGTTATTTACTTGGATTTTACTTTTGAGCATCGCAACGAACCATTTGCTTAACTATGAGCGGCTCTTGAATGGATTAGTTTTTCAGGCTCTCAAACTCGTCCCATCTATTGCGGGTTCAATGCGAATCAGAGAACAATTTTGTAAGCAGTAAGTTTGTACTTTGATTTCATTGTTCACGAAGAGGGAACTGTTCTCTTGGGATGTTCTGAGCTCGAAGAACTCCTGAACCCTAAATGCAACCCCAAATAATGGTAGTCGAATACCTCTTGTTTAGCCCATGAGCAACCCCGACAAGCGATTGTAATTGAGAAACTATCCAGCCAAAAAGTCATGTGGAGTCCAAAGAGCATTATAGGGAAACAAAATGCATTATCGTAACATTTACAGATTTAATGAAGCCAAATTCGGCTGCTTGGATCGATGCAAGAGCACGATTCGACATCATCGATGGTGCTGCAGGACTGTTCTCTCCCGGATTTGTGCTGCGGTGGCCTAATGGTTGGGGGAAACCGGTCGGGACAGCTCAAGTTCGTAATGATAGCTGCATGTTCAGGAAAAATCGTTCGATTCACCAATTGGGCTAACGGGAATGGTGCCGAGCTGATCGACCGCATGAGCAAATGCGTACATCTACGGTCGACAACCGGAGAATGGCAAAATGCAGCCTGTGATGAACCGGCTACCGTAATCTGTGAGAAACGACTGCACCGTCCGGTCGTACGGTACTGTCCAAAACATTGGATGTACATGGACGCTACCCAATCATGTTATCGGGCGATAACCCGTACCAATATGACCATACTGGATGCGGACAACCGCTGTTTCCAGCTAGGTAGGGGAGATTTGTTAAAATCCAGCTTAGTCCGGAAGTAGATTCGATGTTCAGGCGCTGAAAGCAATCATGATGCCATGCTCGCCAGTATAGGAGACGAATTAGAGAACCAATTTATCAAAGGTCGGTCGTTCATCTTCGTTACCGAGTCGATATATCGATTGATTCCAAGGATTCCTAAGAGCAGCCCCACATTCGGAATTTTCAGATCTTGCTCGCGAAAAGAACCCAAATTTTGACTTTGTGATGCTGGGAGCTTTCGGTCGTTCAAATAATGGCCATAAATGGCAATGGATGGATGGTACGGTATTTTTTGAATAGCTTTTGCCCTGTTAAATCAGTTGCATACCCATTACAGGAACGCCTTTCACCTATCAGAATTGGGATCGTGGAATGCCATTTGGTCGACGAGCTCTAGCTGTTTTGGTGAGCGATTTTGGGTGTATGCCATTCAGACCTTCGCATATAACTGGTAGTTTAGGTAATGAATCGACGTGGGAAATGGATCAATCACTATGCTGATCGGATACTGTCACAGTTCAATGCGGTGGCTGTTTGCAAGATGAAGCCTTAGCTTGCCATAGGGAGAAAGCATCAATAATTGCCATTTTGGTTCTCTTCTTCAACGATCTCGTTTTTCTCTAGCAGATTAGTGATAAATATTCTAATTATCCCGAAACACTACAGAAAACATAAGGATTTCAAAAAAAGAAGAGAACTTCTCATAGAACCTATCGCTTTTTTGGGTTCCATCAAAGAATCCCTCTCAAAAATGAATGAAAGATTAGCTATAGCTAAAGAAGAATTCTGGCATCTTTCCAACTCATACAACCGGATACTTTTGCTCATAAAGAAGACATTTTTGACGAGAGAGCTTAACTTCTCACTTTTCACCACTTCCCATATCAGTCTGTTGGGGGCATTCAACGCATTACTAGTTTGCCTTCCCAGCACCACTCTTTCCATCTCTATAGGCACCCTTTTACCCATTTTTGTTCAATGGCTTTCCAGCTCCACTCTGCCCATCATTACAGGCCCTTTACTTGCCATTTTTCCATACAACTCGAACTTACGTACCGTCGATGACAAGCTCAGCTTTTGTCGAAGCAGTACCATGTTCGTTAGTAGCAACACAACGGAAGTATCCTTCACTGAAGAAGTCCACTTCGGTCAAATGGAGACGCTGGGTTCCGTCTTCCAGTGCTTCGAATCTGATCTTGTTCGATTCAGTTATTTCAATACCGTCCTGAAAGCGAAGCATCTGAGTTATCATACTCTATTCCGGCTTTTCATACTTATTACAAGTCTCTCAAGGAGAATTGGTGTATGCCACATGGCAAATTCTGTTAAGTCTATCGCATAAGCAAAAAATGAAAGGGTAGGACCCATGAAAGAATGGGTAGTACGAGGATCGCTAGTCACCCCTTCCCTTAGAGAGCCATTGGTTTTCGGAAGCTTCATAGACAGGTGGGAATGGGACTAGTGATAAGGAAAAGGATAGCTTTTTGGAGGAAGTTCCACGTGCTGTTCCGAAAAGGCCATTTCCCATTATGGACTGACTCCTCTTCAAAGTAAGTTTGAACAACACGTTGTACTAACCTTAAGCCATCGGATCTGCGGGAATGGATTTCCGTAGGGAACGCATTCGAATGTGACGTTAGCTCCTGGTTTTGCTCGTCGAATTGTGAGTGGAACAGTGAATCCGGGAGCTTTTCCTTCTTTGAGCGTAGCATCGAAGTCCGTAATTGGTTTACGTTCTTTCTCTGAATCGATATCGATTTACGACCCAAGATAATACAACCAATTAGTAAACAAAAGTATAAACCCAAAATTGAGCTCTGAGCCTTTCTATGAAAGACTTCTAATCACACAAAATATACATACACCAAAATTGTGGATCTAAAGTAAACAAAAAAATCTATTGAATCAATATACAAAAATTCTACTCGCAAACAATAAACGCACCCTTCAACTCGGAAAAACCTAAAAAATTGTGAGGGAGCATTTTCTTTGATAAGTGAGATGTTGAATTGACTTATGTGTCTATCGATTAATACTCGATAAACAAAATAATTGAATAAATAAAAACATTAACAATTAGCATCATAATAAGTAAATAACAAGTAGGTACAATAAGCGATAGTTGATAATTCCATCCAAAGGTACCGTTAGCCCTAATGAGCCCTACCGGTACTACCAGAAAGAATCTGGATAAAATCGTTTAGCTATCGAGGGTTCATCCAGCATGGTGGAGAAGAAAGAGGCTTTAACTTTTCTGATGTTACTAAGCCCACTTACGGATTACGGTAACTTCACAGGTCGTCCTGGCAGATCCATAGGCATTTTCCGCGACACATCTGTATCCACCGGCGTCTTGCCGGATCGACGATTCGACAATCAACTCGCATACTCCATCGGGTGATTCCAGCTAAAAAAATTGAAAATAATTTTTAATAACGAGTTGTTATTAAGTTTGATACGGGAACATGACATACTAGCTTGAGCCTTCCATAGGGGAATACCCGTTCACCATCCTTGAACCATTTGATAGACAATTTTGGTTCACCACTGAATTTACAACGGAGTCGGAATCCTTGCTTTTCGGGGATCTGGAGTGGGACAGACTTTCAGAAGCAATCAACGCAATGCCCATGAGCTTTCCCCACCTTGACGTTTTCGAGGGGCTCGACAACCTTCGGGACTTTGTTGGCATCGAATTGATCGCGTTCAGCAGAACGTTCTCGGTCACGAGGAGCTCTCTTGATGATAGCGTTACCCTTGTCGTGGGCAGTACCCGAAGGGTTGGTGGCGATGACTCGGTAAATACCTGAAGACGTAAAGCAGATTGGGAGTATATACAAAGTAGGCTCTGCTCTGAGGAGCAGCTCATCTCCTTTGAGCGATATTTAGAACTTTACCCTACCTTCATCGTCCATGCAACATTGTGGAATGACAAGACGAGCGACACCATCTGCATCCATACTGAGCTGCACCCGATCCGAAGGATGGATCTGCAACCGGGAAAAGTTAGTGGCGCCGTAGAACATGAGGGGAGCGGGCAACATACCTGAACTCCATCCTTGTTCCAAGTGAGTTCGGGCAATGGTGATCCTTCTACTTTACATTCGAGTCGTAGTGGTTGTCCTTCTACGGCACGGGCATCGCCGAGGCGGATAGTAAATCGTGGTGGGATACTCTTCGATGGGATTTGCATGGAGAAACCGTCTGCAAATGAGGGCTATGACGACGAGGAACAGCCGGCAGCGGATTTTTCCAAGAAATTCGACATGAATGTGGAAATATTACTTCATCAAAATTAAATATTTTCTAATCTTTCAGCTATTACAAATGATGATGAGCTATTTCTACAGTTGCTGCACAGTAAACCCTGGATCTAAGTTTTCCTAGAAATCTGTCAGGGTTGGCTCCACGATGCTGTGACAGAAGTGGCCTTGAGAAAATTCCTGATGGATGAAAAACTTAAGGGAGTGAATGGAATCCTTCTCCCACTTTGGAATGCTTTGATTTGTCCAAATCTCTTTAGAGAACCAGTTACTTACCATCAATGCGAGTAAAGGATTTGGTCGTTGCGGAGCCAGACTCATTGGTCGCAACACATCGGTAGGTTCCTTCATCGTTCACTGTAGCCGACTGTATTCGAAGATGGTAGATTCCCTGGAAGCCACAACAATTAAAAAAGATTTCAAGGCGTCTACAAGTTCCTAAAGTTCCCTCTGAACATGACCATATTGAAATATCAACCCACCTTAGCTTCATCGATATCCCATTCGTAACGCGAATCTTCCCATATTGGGCCACCATCTCTGGACCATTTCACTTGTGGCATCGGTTCTCCAGTGACTTTACATTCAAGATCGATAACACCGCCCACAAGAACTGTTTGGTCTTCCAGAGGAATGATAAATCTTGGAGGTGATCCCATTTCGAGTTTGGGCATATCGCCTTTGCCAAGCGATACTGAAATGGTTGTACTCAGTGGACAACTATGGATGGGACTACGATAACTCGACGACTTACCCTGCACATGGGCCGTGGCCTGAGTTTTTGCTTTTCCGTGCTTGTTTTCGGCTTCGCATCTGTAGATGCCCTCGTCGCTCATCGTGCATTCCTTTACCGTCAACGAACAGGTGCCATCCGCAGACGTTTCGATTGTTGTCCTCTGCGAGTCACGAACCAAGATTCCGTTGCGGTACCTGTACAAATCAGCCAATGTCATAACTTCAGCCAAGTAGTGATTACTAGCTGATGATGACGGAGATGATGATGAAAATTAATAAAAATAATTACGATTACAAAAAAAACTTTGATGGATATCGCATACAGAATTCCGAGCTCACCACTTGATCTCTGGGAACGGATCGCCTTTTACGGCGCATTTCAACGTGAACGATTCACCGCGATCAGTCCAAATGTCGACAAGTCCTTTCGTGAAGAACGGCTCTTCACCTTCTTTCTTTGCCTAAAATAAAAATGGGATAAAAGTGAGCTAGGGATGTCACTATCCAACAATATGTGGTTCTGGGTCATGACGCTGGTTAACCAAATAAACCTGACGGGCCATTAAACTCCCAAAGTGGGTTAAAGCCTAACGAAGTGCATTGTCTCACTTACAAACCGACCACCCGACTGATGGCGTTGCTGGCCACTTGTTGACAACGCAGGACAGATTAGTCTAGGGCCGCATGAGCGGTACGCATCGGTGTGTAGCGTTGTCAACACGTGGCCAGAAACGCCGTCGATCGATCGGTTGGTCGGACTTTGATCCACCCTAGGATTCGAGTCAACTTCACCCCGAGTTTAATTTCAGCCTTGAGCCCCGAGTGAAATCGGATGGTAGGGGAGATTCTCGGGATTTTGGACCACCCAAACCAGCCGAATCCTATCGCAAGTTGAAAGCTTTTTAAAACTGACTTCAGCTTTGGGCACCTTCACGGTGACCAAGCATCCAGTGTTGATAGTTCCGTGTTCGTTTGAGGCCACACACCGGTAAGCACCTTCGTCACCTGAAGTGATTAAAATAACAAAACGATACTATTGTTGAAAAAGAGTAGCTAGGAAGGACCTGCAACTGTTTGACTTATTTCCAACGAGCAAGTACCATCCTCTTCTGTTGTGATCGTGAAACGGCCACCAGATCGCAGAGGTAGACCGTCTTTGTACCAGATAAGCTGAATCAAGTGATTGTTTTGTACCATATCAAAGATCGAAAGAAATTCTAGATGGTTAGTATCGAAAACTTACGCTTGCTTTTGGAATCGCATCGACAGTACAGGAGAGTCGAACGTTCTGTCCGAGGTTTACAGTCTTGTCTTCAAGCCCCGGGTTGAAACGTGGGGCGTACTCCCTCTTCTCAACATGTTCCTCCATCTCCATCACTGAAAAACTTGCTGCAAATGAGAGGACCACCAACTTGAGTGATTGCCAAGAATGAGGAGATAGTGCTCCTGATCTGATTTAGCTCAAAAACGAAATCTTGCCGGTTAGCTGGCTCATCGAAGGCTTCCCAGACACGATCATCTTCGGGAATAAGAAATTCCAAAAACACCCAAAGTTTTTGAGATGTTTTAGGAGAATCTTCTGGGCGGCCGCCCCAAACGAACCCCCATTCAGGAACGAGCCAGATTTACCAGGATTCGAAGTTCCCATGTAAATAATTTCGATCTAGTGGGGTATATAGTTTGATAAACGTCTCATACATAACTTACCCTCAACGGAATATGTCGACCTCGTGTCAGCAACACCGAGGGGGTTCTTCGCCACACACATGTACACACCGACGTCTTCTTTCCCGAACCTTGCGATTCGTACCCGACAGGCTCCATCCGAGGTATTACGAATTTCAACGCCTTCTCTAATTTCCAACTTAACGCCTGTAAGAAGTACTCTTCAATATCAGGCCACCGACAGCTGCGGTGTGACCTTGTGCCATCACTTACCGTCTTTGAACCACTCGATTTCAGCCGTTGGTTTCGCATCCACATGACACTCGATGGCAAGAGGATCGTTGATCGGGATGCGTCTATCCCATAGGGGAACGTTGAATCGAGGCGGATAGCGGTCATCCTCTTTTTCGCGACCAACACGAGGACCTAGACAATTTTAGCGTTCTCTAGGGCAATCTTACCATTTAGAGTAACTCTACCAAGTACAATAGCTTTTACAATAACCTAGCTATCCCAGGGCTGCTTATGACATATTTCCCCAAAAGAAAGGTGTAGCAAGCATAATTCGTAAAGCTTTTGTGATGACACAACACATTTGAAAGTCATATACTCGCAGCCAGCTTTTTTCTAGAAGTTCTTTTTGCACCTCCATCCAGGGCATGCTGATTTAGGGTTCTCTGCTCTTTCACTCCCTTTCTTATCGTTCTAAGGAACAGAGTTCTCCAGCCAGAAAAATTCCCGAAAAAGGAAATCCTCACGAAAGGTGAGCCTTCAGCTGTAACAACTCACCGAACTGGTCAAATTCAGCCTGGCACTGGTCTTTGCCATGTTCGTTTGTGGCAATGCAACGTATCGTACCAAAGTCGGATTCACGGATCTGAAGTAGTGAAACTTATTATGGATGAGAAGATACCTAAGATCAGCTGGTGATATGGTCACTATAACCATGAGTGTGTACAAAAATAACTCACCTCCTTGATAGTAAGGCAGTAATTTCCAGCGCCGAGTTCTTCGACAGTGACACGCTCATCGAACCTCATTGTTTCCTCGTTCAACAGCCTTAAGATGGTCACTTTGAAAACGAGATTTGAAAACGAAGGGAACCTCCCCAAATGGTGAAAAACCAGTCCTCGACACAGGGAATCCTACTGATTTTCTAGCATAATCCCCAATCCTTCATTAAGACACGATGAAAGTTATTCCCATGGGAATGAACTCCAATCCGTGTCATTCTAGTTCATCGCCTAATGCAGAGAAGTACTTACCATTCAAGAGTAGGCTTGGGATAACCTCGCAGTTTCACCTCGAACTCCTTCTTCTGGCCAATTTCGGCTTCGCATGATTTGAGTGGAATGATGAAACGTGGCTTGGATGGTTCTTCACCTTTGTCCTTGACGGTAACCTAAAGATATGAGAGTTTTAACCGATACCCGGTACACCCTTGGCCAGTTCTTTGGCTTCATGAATTTTGATAAAGGACTTCAAGGGCGTACTTGACAAGCGCTGGACTCTGTTCCACTTTCGTTCTTTGCAGTGATACGGTACTGTCCAAAATCTGATTTTCGTGCATCACGTATACGTAGCGTGGCCGTTCCATCAAGAGCGACACGCATCGTAACACGATCGTCTTTCTCCAATTCCACTCCGTCTTTGGTCCTGTAACGAAGGAGAGGACTCAGAAATCAATCATTTTTCTCTCCAGTCGAACAGATTTTACAGAACTTTTACACCCACCAGGTAAGGGTTGGGAATGGTTCACCGGCTACAACGCATTTCAGGGTGAGTGTTTCTCCTTCGACAACTTCGGTATCTTCCAATGGTGAGAGGAAGTTTGCCGGTACAGCCAGCTCCTTGGCTTTCGCCGTCTGCAAGGTAAAAAAAACTTGTTGGTCATATTGCTGTACATTCGTTTGACTATAATTGGAGGAAGATCGATATCGATCGAATCATCAAAAGGGTTTTTTCAGTTGGAAAATCACATTTGCCCACTCTCACCTTGACGTGGGCCACTGCACCACTGTAGATCTCGCCCCTGTCATTAGCCAGGCTGATACGGTAGGCAGCACCATCACTCTTCTTCGATTGCGGAATGACCAATGAATACTCTCCAGTTTCGGGATTTTCGTTCTGTAACTCAGCTTATAAGAAAAATCAATCATCGATCTAGCCAGTGATCATCAAAAGTCAGAGCGTCATTACACACCATTTGAGCATCCGTTGGTGCTAGCTCCACACCATTTTTGTACCATTTGACAGTTTTCGGTGTTCCTTCGACTTTCACCTGGAATTTCGAGAATTCTGGATGCTAATCAACTCAACATTGACCCAAAACAACTCAAAATAGGCTGAGGAATCACCTTCAATTCGATTGGCTGACCCTCTTCGACGTCAATATCTTTGAGTCCTTGTAGCATCTTTAGGATATTCGGCTTAGTGACTGTCAGTTGAGCTGATGAATCGCATTCTCCAGCGCTGTTCGAAAGTACAACCTAAACAGTAATCAGTTACTAGTAATAACCGAGGGAAATTACTACGCCGATAGTTGCCTTATAAGTTGCGCCATCGTCAAGCTCAGCTCTGTTGATGGCAAGCTCGTATTTCTTCGGCCCAATCTTTTTCGGTTCGAAATGTACCGATGGCTTGATCTCCTGACCATTCTTGTACCTGAAACCGTTGATTTAACCTCCCATTAAGTCCACCGGAATCCCATCTGGGCCCAATCTAATAGGGGACGACACGTACCACTTCACTGTCCTGACAGGTGCCGTCACCTCCACCTTGAACACTTCGTCGTCACCTTCAGAGATTTCCATGTCATTAAGTCCTTTTGCGATTTCTGGCTTCTCATCCACTTCTCCTTTGGCATCGGACGAAGCCTAAAAGCCAAAACTGTCTAGGTATCCGATCTAAGACCACGGGGTGAGAATCCCGTACGACTACGGACCTTCCCAGATTCGTTGATCGCTTCAACAGAGTAATGTCCAGCATGGTCCAGGTCTGCATTAGGAATTGTCAACCGGTAACTGAAAAAAACTTTTGAGACACAAAAACTAAGCTATTCCATGAAGAATCCAGCATGTACATCTCTCATCCTGAATGACTACCTTCGATTTCTGGTTCAATAAAATTACAAAAATGAGCTCTTAATTTTGTTATATAGGCTCTATCATGTACAAATAAATAAATTTCACTGACGTGTTGCCGTTTATTTTCTCAATGGTGGCACGAGTTCCGACTGTGATGGGTGTGGCGTCTTTGCTCCAACGTACCTCGTCCACTTCACCTTCAACTTTAACTTCGAACACCAATGAAGCACCTTTTGCCACTACCTAAAAAAAAATCGACGATAGTCCTGGGGAAATGTCAAAATGGATGAAAATATGGAAAATATTGAAGAATTGGATATTGCGGACAAGCAGTTCCCAATTTCCCCCGGAGATAAATGATTTAAAAAACGCCCCATGAAAAGGGACCGAGGATCGATGGGTCCTTCCTGAACATTCCCCCTTCCCACCCCCCTCAATGCCAAAAATGTTGAGTGCTCCCTCCCGACCAAGGACGCTTCTATTATATCGTTTCTCTAAGAAATTTGTAAATTGCAACGAAACGATAGAAACCCACGGGCCCCACACCCCGGAGCTATGACTGGTTAATTTCCTAGAACTTTTCCAAGGGCCATACTCAGCTGTTTACCTGATCTTCGAGACCCTTAATGATCTTCGGAACTCCTGGTTTGGCCTTCTTGACGGTGAGTTTCGCTGACGAATTGGCATCACCAGCTGAGTTGGTAAGTACAACCTAAAGGCTCGTTATAAACTTTTCAAAGCACTGACACAAAAAATTAGGTAATATTAAAATTTTTAAAGGGTAAGAAAACAGAGTATACCTATAAAAATAATATACTGTAACAATAAGAGGTAATTTTTGTCATTGAAAAAGTAACCCTCGTAAGCTGACCTTGTACTCAGCGGCATCTGTTCTGGTTGCGTTTTTGATAACCAGTTTATACTTGGTCTCTTCACCGGTGATGACGAACCGGGCATCTGGGGCGATTTCCTGGCCGTTTTTGTACCTGAAATCGATGCTAATGAACTTCGCTGAGGTAAAAAGAAGACAGAGAAGGCAAAAGTAGAGCTTCCGAAGTAATCTGTCTGAAATGCGGGAGGCATGGTTTCAACTTAGTGCAGCCTAGATGGGAAGCAAACGTACCACTTGACTTCTCTCGGTTTGGCGTTTGTTTCCACTTGGAATTCAGCGTTTTCGCCTTCGGTGATCTCTAGGTCTTTGAGTGGCTTGAGGAAGGTCAGCTGTGGTTCTACAGTCAGCTTGCCCGTGCTGTTCGCTTTGCCAGCATCATTTTCTACTTCGATTTTGTAGTCACCAGTATCACCAACAGCACATTTGGGAATCTAAACAGTACCAATTTGTTAATGCCGGAAAATGTAATATGTGGGGAGCTCCGCCCCCTTCACATACCTCAAGTACATAATGATTGTCGTCGATCTTTGAAATTTTCACCATTGCCGCAGCTGCACCGGCCAATTCTTTNAGGAAGGTCAGCTGTGGTTCTACAGTCAGCTTGCCCGTGCTGTTCGCTTTGCCAGCATCATTTTCTACTTCGATTTTGTAGTCACCAGTATCACCAACAGCACATTTGGGAATCTAAACAGTACCAATTTGTTAATGCCGGAAAATGTAATATGTGGGGAGCTCCGCCCCTTCACATACCTCAAGTACATAATGATTGTCGTCGATCTTTGAAATTTTCACCATTGCCGCAGCTGCACCGGCCAATTCTTTGCCATTCTTGTACCATTTGACGGTTCGAGGGGATCCCTCGGTCTGCAGGGGATTTATATCGGATAAAGTACTTTCCATAACAAAACCACCGCGATTCAACGAAGCGACTCAGGAATGGCGAAGAGAAGCAGTCAAAAAATCCTCACCTCCACTTCCCATATGGTCGGTAGACCGACTGGTACGGTACGATCACCGAGTCCTTTAATGATCTTCGGTTCCTTGTCCGGAAGCCGTACGGTAAGCGCACATGACGAATCGGCTGTGTTGTCATCATCATCAGTGAGTATGACCTGAAAAAGAATCGCCACATATAAGACCGCCCAGATGATCTCCAAGAAAAGGTTCCAGGAAGGGTTTAGGGAAGATTACTAGTAGAATGGAAGTGATCACCGAGGATAATTGCTATGACTTCATTGGGAACCCTTGGGGAATAGTGACCTACACATAATTACGCGCTTTATCAAAAATCAACGCAAAGAAAATCCCATTATCTTACCGTAAACCGCAATTTCGATAACTTCAACTTTGGACTGTCAGTAGTCCTTTTTTCGGATACGATTTTGCTTTCGAAAATGGCTGCCCAAGCCCACAACCTGATTGCTAGGTTCGCCAAATTTCTTGAAGCAAACTGCACCCTGACCGTCTCTCGACCCAGGACCATAGCCCCATTGCCTTGGGTATTTTCACTTCTACTCTCGAGTCTGAATAACGTCAATGAATAATGTGCCCATCATTATGACTTCCTACTTTGTGGTACCTGTTGTCAGCTCTGTAATGTTTGTTTGTTTAATTGCATTTCTCAAAATGTTGCCTTCAAAACTCATAGGCATCCTTTTCAGGAGGGCACTGACTTTCTGATTGAGGGAGAACAAGGAACAAGGAAAACGCCTTACTTTGTAGTCAGCAGTGTCTTCTTCACTGGCATCTGGAATGACCAGCTGGTGTTTGGTATCGTTCACCTTCTTCATTTCTGGCTTATCGGATGGTGCAAGCTCTTTTCCATTCTTATACCTGTAAAATGACATTTCAGCTAAAAGCCATTGCCGATTTCCTTTTTAGAGGGCTAGATCGCTTTTTGATTACAATTCGTGATAATCTCTCAAGATAAAAAGATTAAACTTCCTGATAACCTGCTAGTATAAAAATGAAAAAAGAATTTCTTCAGATAATGTATATTAATTCAGGAGCAAACATATTTTTGGACGTGTGAGGTTCTATGGTTAATTCAGAATTCTCCTACCATTTGACTTGTTTTGGTGGCTTGCTTGTTTCCACTTCAAGTACGGCCTTCTTTCCACTTGGTACAGTCGTGTCTTCAAGACCTTTAACGATCTCAATGGCCGGTAGTTTAACGGTGAGTGCACAACTGGATTCAGCCGTGTTGTCGTCATCATCAGTTAGCACAACCTGTAAATGGTTTCTTTCCTAAACTCACTCAAATGGCGATCAATATGAGAATCTGCGTAATACAGTGGGAAGGAACTGTTGGAAAGACCTAAAAGGAGTCTCCCTTCGATAGATCAGCTGGAATGGCCGGGTGACAACTGCCCAAAACGTACCGAAAACGATTAGGACCTGTAGGAGGGGGACTTTTTCTTTAGTAAAACTCCAGGTGTAATCTGCGTAGACAAGTGGATTCTTACGGACCAATTCGCCTTCATGACTGTATTACTGCTTTGGAAGTATTCCAGTGGCATAAAGGGACATGATGGAGTTCATACAGTTTGTCTAAAGAAGAGGGGGGATGGGATTCCGAGTGGGTAAAACTCGTACCTTGTAGTCGGCAGTATCTTCCTTGGCAGCATTTGGAATGACCAGTTGGTACTTATTGTCAGCAACCTTCTTCGGTTGTACCTTGTCAGATGGTGTGATCTCCTTGCCGTTTTTGTACCTGAATATCAAAAAGGCAAATGAGTGGCCTCAGAAAATGGCCAAAGTCACCGACATGGCTCTGTAGACTGAAATATGAACAATTAACGCCGTACCATTTGACCTGCTTGGGTGGTCGACTAGTTTCGATTTCAAGTACTCCGGTCTGCTTCTGAGGTATGGTGGTATCCTCAAGCCCTTTGACGATCTTAATAGCTTCTGGAAGCTTGACCGTGAGAGCGCAGCTAGACTCGGCGGTATTGCCGTCCTCGTCGGTGAGTACAACCTGAACATCATTTCTCATTTAAACAACCACCGAGAAACTGGTAGAACTATACCTTGTAGTCAGCCGAGTCATCCTTTCCGGCATTGGGGATAACCAGCTGGTACTTGTTCTCGGCAACCTTTTTCGGTTGGGCCTTATCAGATGGGGAGATTTCCTTGCCGTTCTTGTACCTGAGTATGGGATGAACTAATCAAATTAAATCACCCAGAGCCTTCATAAATTGAAATTTCCACTTAGTAAGCAGCCTTGAAAAATATATTAACTATAACAGGTAACCAGCCAAGCCTACCATTTGACCTGCTTCGGTGGTCGGCTGGTTTCAATTTCCAGAGTGCCGGTCTCTTTCCTGGGTACGGTAGTGTCCTCAAGACCTTTGACGATCTCAATGGCACCAGGAAGTTTCACAGTAAGAGCGCAACCAGACTCGGCTGTATTGCCATCATCGTCGGTGAGTACGACCTGAAAATTATTTTTCGTTCTTTCCATAACCATTCGGCTTCTACTGGAGAACTGGGAGGATCAGTACCTTGTAGTCAGCCGTATCATCCTTTCCGGCATCGGGAATAACCAGTTGGTATTTGTTGTCGGCAACCTTTTTCGGCTGGGCTTTGTCCGACGGGGCGATTTCCTTTCCATTCTTATACCTAATAGGGAAACATAACAATAAAGTTCTTGGAAGGTTATTCCTCCCTCCAAGCTCTTGGTGTGACAATCCTCAAGAACGTACCACTTGACTTGCTTTGGTGGTCGGCTAGTTTCAATCTCAAGCACGCCAGTCTCTTTCCTCGGTACGGTAATGTCTTCAAGTCCTTTAACGATTTCAATCTGTGGTAGCTTCACTGTCAATGCTGCCGCTGATTCCACTTGGCCGGCATCGTTCGACACAACAACCTGAATCAGGGACTGTTCTGATGGTGATTTCAAACACTCATTCGAACCAATGAATGAATGAATACCCTCACAGGACTCCTGATTAAAGAGCTCTCAGAAAGAGGTCTTCGTAATAATCATGCTGAGCTAACCTTGTAATCAGCCGCGTCGTCTTTCTTTGCATCGGGAATGGAGAGCTCAAAGGTACCGTCTCCTTTGTCCTTGGTTTTCGCGTCAGGAATCTCTTTTCCATTTTTGTACCTAGAAAAAGGATTGTTCAGTACTAGCAAATGAATCCTGAAAAGATGGCCACTGACCATTTAACACTTTTGACGGGACCTTTCACTTTCACTGTGAACGTAGCTGTTTCACCCTCTTTCACTGAGGTCGGAATAAGTCCAGAGACAATCTCTGGCTTCACTTTGTCCTTACCGTCATCTGGTGCTGCTTGGACGGTTATCTAAATGAAAACGATCAAAACGGGAAAGCAAATATGACAAAGGCCCTTTTTTCGGTGAGTATGCATTTCAAGGAAGAAGTTATTCCTTTCTGGGGACCATTACTGCTGAACTAGAAAAAAAGATGAGTTTTTTAAAAATTATCACCCCCTTTTCTCATATAAATTGAAAATTTTTCTCTAGAAATATCGAAGCTGCAGTCGACTGCTCACCTTGGCTTTGCTCTCCACTTCTCCAACTTCATTCTCAGCCGTCACGCTGTAGTCGCCGACGTCCGACTCTTTGAACTGAAAACGGTCAATTATTGATACTGAAAGAAGAGGCATCTGCAGAAGATAGCCACGATTTATTCATGATTCTGGAACGAGGCTTGCTGCTTTTAAGTAAATGTAGATGAGCATTCCCCTAAGCACCCTGCGAGGGTGTAAAGGGAAGTGGTCCTAGAAAGAGTTAGGGTGCCACCGTAACGACGTACGGAATGAACCACAGCTCCGATCATTTCCCTTTTCACGTAAGATTTTCAGTTTGTTTCTTATTAAACTAATTTATATGTACTAGTACTGAGCTCCGCTCAAGTTCTGATTTAAAGCTATTGCAACCACCTGTCGAANAATTCAAAGTAGATTCGAGCGTTCGATAATAAAATTCAGTATCATGTGCTAAGTAGTTAACTTACATCAGGAACAGTTAGCCGGAACTTTCCATTTCCAAGATCTTCAGTTTTGGCATCCTTCAATTCGTTACCGGCTTTGTACCATTTCACAACCTTCGGTGTTCCTTCGATTTCAACTTCCAGCACAAGAGTCTGTCCCTGAAATTTGAAAACCCTACAGATAAGTTGTTAGAGAGGGTCATGCGTCACGGGAAGACTGCGAACCTTTGGTACTTCTTGGTTGTTGAGTCCTTTCTTGAACGAAGGCAGTTGTACCTGAAACAGATGATCAGTTGCACAGAAAGGACTTGTAACAAATTAGTAGAAAAGTCTTTGGATAGTACCTTAGCCGCTTTTTCTTTCACGGTCACAGTGCAGCTGGACTCTACCGATTCGCTTTCTGTCGACAACACAACGCGGTATGCACCAGCGTCAGAAATTTCGCAACTTTCAATCTCGAGTTTATACTCGTGATCAGAAATGCGCTCGGTTTTCGTCGTCCTGTAACAACCGCTCTATGTGGGGTTCTCAGGAAGATAATTAAAAAATTCACAAACCGAGTCGTGGTGATTTGCTCTGATCCCTTGTACCACTTCACCGTCTTCGGCCGTCCTTCGACCTCAACTGACAGGAGGATCTTGGTGCCTCTGTCGACAGTAACGTCTTGTAGTGGCCGCTTGATTTTCAGGGTCTCCGGTGCTGAAATAGCCACTCGATCTTTTTTACTTTACCGCATACGACGAGTGGACCTCTTGGGCTGAACCAAGTTCCAATCCCGAATAATTGGATAGGGACTATTCGAGATTTTGGAAATCAACTGCGAACCCTTCCAGCTTAGTCATGGTCATGCAGAAAAAGTTCGAATACTCTGAGTACACAGCTCCTACCTTGGACAGAAAGCGGAGCTTTGCTGCTCATGGAGCCTGCAGCATTCGTTACCTCAACTCGGTAGTTGCCCTGGTCGGCGATCTTGGTCTTATCGATAGTCAACTGGAAAATCCATCAATAGCTCAGGAACAAAAGCGTGAAGTGTAAAGCCGAAGAAAGATCAAACCCGTTCGGTGCCATCTGGAAGGGATTCCATGTGGATTCCATCTTCAGGTTTTAGCTCTTTGCCATCTTTGAACCATCTGATTACGGGGTGAGGACCGGCTTTTACCCTAGAAAAGTAATTTCATATGGCGATGACATCCAGCATTCGAGGAAACTACTGAAGGTTGCTATAAAACTAACTTGCACTCGAACTGAGCCAACTGTCCTTCAAGCACTTGACAAGAAGTAAGCTCTTGAGCAAACTCTGGGGCTATCTAGAAAACGGGAAGTTCATCCAAATATCAAAAACTGCTTTCATCATGCGTATTGGAGTCAAAGTTTAGATGGTATACCTCCTCTTCGGGAAGTGAAACCGTCAGAGGTGCGTCTGTTCGAGCTATTCCTGCAGGGTTACTGGCTTCACAACGGATCTCACCCGAATCTTTCACCTGAACGTGAAATAAATCTAATTCCTGCCATCAGCGGAGCAAAAGTAAGGAAAAGAGGGAAGCCTCACCTTAGTAGACTTAATGACAAGGCGAGCGGTGCCGTCAGCTTCTCTTGTCTGGACAAAGTGCTCATCGGTGGTAGAAATTTCTTCCTTGTCCTGAAACCATCAGTAATCAGAATACCCTCCTACCTCTGCAGATCTGGGCTTCAGATTTTGCAACGTGGCCCACATTTGGCTACAGCCAGCCTTTACCCTGTCATGGAGATCTCTCTTTTGAGCGATAGTCTAGTAGATAAGAAAAATGATCGAAATTTAGGGGTCAAGCAGAAGTTAGATTCCTACTGAGCCAGCAGAGTCCTACTCGGCCAGTCGAGAGCGACCTACTCTATAGCCCTTAGTCAGTCACTGACCTTGAACCACTTGATTTCAGGTTGTGGTTGTCCAGCAACTTTACACTCGTATGTAGCCGTTTCTCCTTCAACGACGGCGACTTCGACGAGAGTCTTTGTGAATGAAGGTGCTTCTTGAGGTTTTTCTGAACCCGGCAAGTGTTAGAAGCATGCATGAGCTATTTGACCCTACCTGATAGCTCTGCAGATTCTGAGTCAACCAACTTACTTTTCACAGTCAGTGTGACATCACTCCAAACGTCTCCGTACTCGTTCGAAGCTTCACATCTGTACTCGTCCATATCATTCATGGTGGCATCCTTGACCGTTAGCCGTTGAGTACCATCGTCCAGTGAATCGATGACGAAGTGATCATCGGGTTTGATATTTTCGCCGTTCTTGTACCTGAAAACCCCACTTTCCAATCGGACCACGAGCCTACTTGTGAAAATGTGGCTTACCATTTCACGGTTGGCTTCGGTGATCCAGAGAGCTTACCTTCCAACACAGCGGTTTCGCCCTCCACCACCTTAACAAAGCAGATCAGTAAAGTTGAACGCAAAATGTAGCTCTGAACTGCTCCAGAAAACTGTCTTTGAAGTCGTTAAGGATTAACAGCGCTAAATTGTAAACTTACAATAACTGGACGGACGGGATAAATGAAGTCAGGCGCCTCGCCTTCTTGTTCGGGCGCACCAACAAGTGTCACTATTATGGGTCCTTCGGTCCAGGCAGAGCCCAGCTCGTTTTCAGCATGGCATCTGAAATTTGATCCATGTAGTCTTGAATCAGCATTAGATTAGAAGTCCGTCTTCATTTTCATTCGGGAAATTATGGTCCCATTCCAAAACGGTCACTAAGTCAAGGGGCGCCGACATTCGCGCGCCTAATCGATGCCTATTCTTCATGTGCTTGTATTGTACGTGTTTATAGTAAAGCAAAGCCCTCCACAAATGCACAGAAGCAACAGAAACGGCTCGTTCTCCCTAGTTATGCCGTATAGAGCCTTTGCATATGGCTAGAACGGGATCGCAAGCTCGGTCTTCCAATTTTCCTCCTTGGATTATGCCCAAACCTGACCATACCAATAAATTCCCACCTCCGGAGGACTGATCAAGTGGGGACTCCAAAACAGTAGGCTTAATTACCCACAAACATGACGGCTGATGGCTTAAAATCTGTACTCCTAAATCTTATTCAAAATCTACATAGTGATGCGCAAAGTTCGAAGACCACCCCAGTAGGGCTTATTTCTTGAAATGTTCGGAAATAGGTTTTTTCTCGACCACTGTTCCTAAGTCGAGACTTCGAAATATTTTCTTACTGATACGGCTCTCACAAATCTCCCACTGACGCAGATGTCGACTAGAACACGACATGGGCCAGCGGTGTGAGATTGACACGAACTTGGTGACGCGGCTTGCCATTTATACAACATAAAATCTACCTACATAACGTCTGCTACCTTAAGTTCTCGCTTTGTTTTTCCGTAAGATCTATACCTCAGGTCGTTTTGTCTATCCAAGGATAAGGTGAGTCTCTTTTCGCGTTTTTTAATTATTTGAATTTTGTCAATTTTTGAATTTGCAAGTAGTAAGCTTGAGACATGTAATTCTCATGATTCATTATCGCAGTCTATTATGCCGATTTGTCGAGATCACACTGTTCAGTTCATTCATTGGGGCGTAAATTTCGTGCAATGGCTTCTTTCAGTGTCTGCGTTGGACACGCCCGACGCCGTCACGGTCAAGTTATCGGTATTGATCCGTCGCGGGCGGGCGTGACCAACGCAAAGCACACGTCAGCAGTAAGGCAGCGGGGACTCTGAACGTAGCCGAACGATCAGTGCCCACACTGTATTCATTCACGAATTAAGCAGCTCAGGAGAACAGGAAATAAAGTGCAGCTAACACAAAATTTCTGAGACACTGGTGAAGCTGCCTGCACAGCATCCCTGAAATTTTGAAGACACTGCTACACGCTTCGCTTTCGTTCCCAGAATCCCATCTCATTACCTCGATTATACGGAGAAGGGGTTCTTGGGTCCAAAAACGAATATACCCGGGAAGTGTGTTCATTTAGTAAGGCGCCGCCAACATAGAAAAGTGGCGCTGAAACCTGTGGATGTTACCGATATCCGTTACTTGGTCCAGTGAAGAAATTCTCTTACAGAAACCTGATGACGGTAGCAGTCACCTGTATTCTCCGGCGTCTTGCTGGGCCACATTGTCGATCGTCAATGTTAATGTGCCATCGTCCTTGAATTCTGATTTGATTCGTGCGGTCATTTCCACCTAAATTTGATTTTTTTCAGCAATCTGGTGCCATGCACCTTGGTAGACCTAATTCTTACAAACCTCTTTGCCTTCCTTGGTCCACTTGATCTTTGGCCGTGGTTCTCCTTTTACTTTGCAGCGGAGTACAGCTTGCTGTTTCTCGGCGACAGTACATGATCGCAATAATTCTACAAACTCCGGTGGGCCTCTACCGACCTTTGTTTCTACAGCTGCTGCAAATAGAACATTTATACATTCATGGTACTGGTGGTCTAGACAAAATGTTACGGATTTGGTTCAGTATGCTAGTTCAGAAGGATGGAAAACGTGCTTTGTGCAGTGGGGGAAAAAGTGAAAAAGAAATCACCGGTGGTGAGCGTCTCCGCAACCATTTCGTGCAGCTGCTCACTCTCGTCGGCGACCGTCTCCTGCACACTCGTTGCATACTGGAGATTGGCGTGTGTTTCGGCTTTGCCAACTTTGTTAATTGCTTCGCAACGATACGAGCCGACATCTTGCTTGGTTGCATTGTGAATTGTCAGTTTGATTTTGCCGTCGTCGAGTGTTTCCATCACCATATGTTGGCTTAGTTCAATTGGTTTGTCGTCTTTGAACCAGCGAATTTCTGGTTGCGATTCCTTGTTCACACGGCATTCGAGCACAACTGTCTCTCCTTGTGAGGCGACAGTCTCCTTAAGCGGTTCGATGAATAATGGTTGAACTTCTTCGCTTCCGATCCTCTCAAATCCGTACTTGGGTATCTTCACTTCGCCTATCGTCACATCTTTGCCGACCTTATTGACGGCCTCACAGGTATAGGAACCGGTATCCTCCTCTTTGAGATCTTTGATGATCAATGTATGTTGTCCTTCAGAATCTTTTCTCATAACATGCACCTCATCGATTTGAATTGGGACGCCATCCTTCAGCCAGGTTACCTCTGGTTCCGGTTTCCCGATTACAGTGCAGGTCAATTCCGCTGGTTTACCTTTGTCTACTTCAACTGCTTTCAGTCCTTCGGTGAAACGCGGTAACACCAATTCTTCAGCAACGGCCATTTTAGCTTCTGTTCGGGCTTCACCAGCTTCGTTGGTAGCTTTGCAAGAGTAACTGCCAACATCTGATACACGAGCATCCCTTATAGTCAAAGTGAAGTGACCGTGACCTTCGTCTTGAGACAGGACGTGAACGTTGTCGATTTCAATGGGAACATCGTCTTTGAACCACGCCACTGTGGGCTGTGGTGCTCCAGTAACAGTGACTGACAGCTTGAGCATTTCGGTTTCCTTCACCTCAAGTGGTTTCAATGTCTCCGTAAACTGTGGTGCAGTTGATTCCTTGGCTACGTGTACCGTTGCTTCTGTTCGAGCTTCTCCAGCTTCATTTGTTGCTTTGCAGGAATAACTTCCAATATCAGCTACTTGGGAGTCTTTGATTGTCAACGTGAAATGTCCAGAACCATCGTCTTTAGAGAAAACATGGACGTTGTCTATTTGGATAGGAGCATCATCTTTGAACCATGTAACTTTGGGAGCAGGAGATCCAGTAACAGTGACGGCTAGGTTGATCACTTCAGTCTCCTTTACTTCCATTGGTCGTAGGATTTCAACAAATTGAGGAGCTACGGCTTCTTTAGCAACGTGAACTGTGGCGTCGGTCTGAGCTTCGCCAGCCTCGTTTACTGCCTTGCAGGAGTAGGTACCTTGATCAGAAGTTCTTGCCTCTTTGATGGTGAGCACGTAGTGACCGCTTCCTTCCTCTTTGGCAATTAGGTGAACATTATCAATTTGTATTGGGCGATCGTCTTTGAACCATTGCACTTCAGGTTGAGGAGTGCCAGTTATAGTAACGGAAAGAGTGGCACTTTCGCTTTCTTTTACCTCCAAAGGATGTAACTTCTCGGTGAACTGCGGTGCTTCAACATCCTTGATTACTGCAAACTTGGCAGAACATTCGGCAGTACCAGCTACGTTTGTGGCCTCGCAGGTGTATTTGCCAGCGTCTTCAATAGTTGAAGAAGATATTGTGATGGAATATGTTTCATCGGACTCTCTCTTTGAAATGATACGTGTATTGTCAATATTGACAGGCTGTCCATCCTTCTTCCATGTGATTTCTGGAGTAGGAATACCTTTCACTGTTACGGTTAATGTAGCCGTTTCGTTAACCTTCACTTCAGTCGACACAAGTTCCTTTACAAATGATGGTTTTTCGAAAGCTCGAGTCACCTCAACTTCTGCAGAGCTCTCAACACTTCCTGCTATGTTCGTAGCTTTCACTGTGTATCTTCCAGCATCGGCAATCGTAGATTCTTTGACTACTAAGGAATAGACACCAGTTGATGCCTCCTGCAGAATTTCATGAACCATATCCTGTTGGATAGGTTGGTCATCTTTGAACCATGTCACTTCAGGTTGTGTTCCGCTAATCTTGACCTCCATGCGGATCTCCTCCTTCTCCGTAACCGATGTACGCTTCAAACCTTGCTCGATTACAGGCATATCGGTTTTCTTCGATACGGTAGCCTCAGAGAATGCGGTTCCAACGGTATTCTTTGCCAGCGCACGGTATTTTCCCAAGTCTTCCTGAGAGGATTCCTTGATAAGCACTCTCCAATGAGTATTTGTTTTGTCGTGCTCGATTGCTATTCTTGTTGAGGATTTGATTCTCACGCCCTCACGGTAAAATTCCACCACTGGTTGGGGAGCACCTTTCACAGAGCAGAATAGAATCAGTTGGTCGCCGATCGATATTGATTGGTCCACAAGCGATTTTGTGAAGGTGGGTGCGAGTGCTGTAAATCAGTTAGTTGAAAACACAAACATTCAAAAAGTGAAGTTCAGGATGTCCCTCTCCCACCCAAGGAAGAGTGTGAAAAGGACAGCGAGAAAAAGAAGCAATCTTCATTCACGAATGCAGGAGAAAGGGTATAGAAAGATTAGTTGATCTGCAGTAAGTAGTGCGAGGTAGTGCGATTAATGGACAAAAATCGAAACAAGCTTAGAGAATGAAATAGCATGTGTTGACTATTACTAACATAGAACCAATTGTAAAACTTACATTCTAACACCTTTATAACTTCGACATCAACTTTTGCATCGGTACGAACTTCTCCACTGGAATTGGTTGCCATGCATGAATACGTTCCAGCGTCAGCAACGCACAAATCTTTGATGGTGAGGGTCCACCGACCACCATCCTCCTCTTTGGCCACAATGTGAACGTTATCGACTACAATGGGTACCTCGTCCTTGAACCAAGCAATCGTCGGTTGTGGTGAACCGGTGACAGTTACGGATAGGTTAAGAGTTTCCTTCTCCTTGATATGTACTGACTTCAAACCTTCAACGAATTGGGGTGCTGCAGTTTCTTTAGTGACGTTGACGGTAGCT
>UZAF01018974.1:0-28012 GCA_900617895.1 Haemonchus placei
GGTAGTTTCAACCGCTCTTATCTATGGAATTTTAGGGTAAATAACTGGTTCACTTCTTCTCTCATTCGAAGTTTTACATTTTCTGCCTATGGTACGGCTTTGTGAAGCATGTATGGTTTTTCTGGAAGTTGTGATTTGGCGCAACGACAATGAAGAGTCGCACACTTATATTCTTGTTGGAACCTTGAAATTTTAATCATTACATACATGACTGAAAATTCAATCGTATCGGTTTTCTCTACAGCAGAAGCTAGCCGATAATGAAAGTTCGATTCTTCAGTACTTATGTTTGGGTACTACGGGTATGGTGTAGTAGGAACGAAATTGTCGCGTCGCGGCCAAAGAAGACGCGCGCGAAGTAATGCAGCAGAATGCAGCAGCAAGTAAGAAGGACAGGGTTAAATATATTAACAGTAGAGTCGTGCCTAAAATAATGATCGCATAGCGATTCAGCTGTATGAAGAATGCTAGAGCTGTAATAACGGCGAAGCGAATCGTTCGCGACAACCGCGCGCGGCGGATCGATTACACAAGACCGTTCCTACTGCCGTCTCCCCAATGCGAAGTATGACAGTTCCACTAATCAGATGGAAAGATAAAGTTTGCATCGCAAAGGATGAAAAATTGGACGGATATACTGACGCGACCTCCCTCCTTTCCATGCTGCACTTGGCTAATAAACTTAGAAAGTGATTGGCCAATGAACTGCTCACTACTTCAAGTACTATCTATAATATCATGGTAATTGGAAGAATGGAGTTTGAATTGCAGGTGGCCAAAGTAACCATTATTCATGATAACTTCTCTATAAAGACTTGTATCAAAGAAAATATCTTCTTCCTAGGACGCTTCCTTTTTCGATAACGTTTGTTGCAATGTTGTATTTGATTTCATTTTCTGTTTTCAGGCTGAATGTAAAGTAAATGATCTCTTCGTCGACTTACGAGACGGTTTCTCACTTATCGCTTTACTTGAAGTTCTTACTGGTGATAGATTGGTTAGTTACCTGTTGAGGTGTTTTTCAATGGATTTTAGACAGTCATTTTCAGCCTCGAGAAAATGGTTACACACGATTTCATAGAATTCAAAATGTACAGTACTGCCTTGACTTCCTGAGAAAAAAGAACGTAAGTAGTTTAGGAACGCATCTTTGCTTTGTAGATGCTTTGTGTTGTTTATTACAATTTACATTCACAAAAATAGCAGCGATTAGATTGAATATATTATATGTGTATGTATTGCCTACATGCATATTCGTTCTTGTCTTAAAATCAGTACTATTGTAGGATTCCTTTTCTGTCACTGATTGGGTTTTCTTTTTAGCTCCTTTTTGTATTGCTTTCTCACTGTCAAACATAAACTCTCCTTGTAAACACCACGAACGGCTATATTTGAAAAGACCGTTATTTTTTATTGAATATGAAAAGCCATTGATTCGAATAGCATTCATCGCTCAATATTCGTCCCACCAAAATGGAAAACCTTGACCCTATTCTTCGTCGTCACTTCGAGCTCCTAGCTCTCATTTATTCGAGTAACATAAGCGAACAGGTTTATCGGGCCTGAGATTTGTTTCTGACAGACTTTCAGCAAAAGTTTGCTTCGATTATTCATTGAAGTGAGGTCTCTTTTCGTTCTTTCTTTTCCCGGGGTCCTCCTTTACGAGTTTGAATTTGGCTTTTATATTTGGCTGTTAAAGAGAAAGGGGAGGGGGCAGTAGGATCGCGCGGCAACCGTTGACCATTCGCCTCGTTTTTACAGTTCTGGGGTTCTTCTTTTGGCATGTTCCAGTGTTAATTCTTTTGTTTCTGTATTTCTGACTTGCTGCTTCATTCTGCTACATTCCTTCGCGTGCTGCGTCTCTCTCACCGCTACGCGACAATTTCGATCCTATTGCACTACACCTAAAGAGAAAGAGGGAGATTCCGCGAAAAACATGGAACCTACTATACCCAAACTTGAATACTCTTCAAGATCAACTGTACTTATAGCGATATGCACTCCCCGATTCCTTAGCGGTTTCATTTTTCCCTCTGAATGAGATGCAATCTGGAATCTGTTCACTCAGTGCACCGGGGCTTCACAGCCTGGAAGAAACCGTTTTTGAAATGCCTGCGGAAGTGAGTGATTTTTATTGATTGCTGGCACAGGAAATGTTATGCGGTGTAGTTTTGCTGGTCCAGAAAATTTGTATCTGAAAGATAGCCTAGGAACATGACGAGGGAAAACTCTTCGCTGTCGTGAATGCTAGTGAGTGTATCTAGGCCAAAGTATTTTTCAACGCAAAGAAGGGCTTCAGCAGACGGGTGGAGAGAGTTTTGTTCCAACCCAATTTAGGTTCTTCGAACCTCCATCAGAGCCATGTGGTCATGACATATTCTCCAAATAATATGTGGCCCTGTTAGTGACTTATTTGGGCATCACTTGCATTATTTTGAAAAATGTGGGAATAGTCACCCTCTGGCTGCCAGTTTGCCAGCAGGCGCCTTGGAAGATTGATGTTCCCCACAACGAAGTAGTTTCTTCCTTCATAATTTTCACTTTGATTTTCACGGTCTATAGCATTTCATGTATTGTTCGCATAATGTTAACATCTTTTCGATCGAGTTAATTTTACTTCCATATTCAAAGGGTAACGAATTTCCTATTCCGTAGAACCGGTAGAACTTCGATTGAGTTTAGTGGGTAAGAAAAGTGAGAAAAGTTGACAGCCGACCAATCAAATGAAATCACCTCATAGTCGTGTGAGTGAAGATGCGAAGTTATCTATTTGGTATGATAGTGCATACTTAAAAGGAGTTCTCATATGTGTTCGCTCTTAGAGTGATCTTTCTTTCTTTTCAAATCCGTGGTCAACTGAAGTCGTGGCGACTTCCATGACTTACATCCTAGTGGACTCTGTGCTGGTGTAAACGCCTTTTCTTCATGAATCTTCTACCACGCTTTCTTAATGTTGGAACCGTTCTAGGCAAAGACCACTCTCTGCCCATCCTGGAAGCTGGCAAATACTCCTGTTATCATTCAAATCGAATTCATTATGAACAATTTATGAACTTCTTGCTCTTGCTCCACAAATCCTAGAGGGCTAGGCTCGAGAAGAACGCCTATCCTTCCTTACTTCCTTCCTTCCTTCCTTCCTTCCTTCCTTCCTCTATACCACTTACTCCTCTCAGTAATTTTCCGGCTAATAGATCGTACTTGAGCATGATCTCTAACATTTGTAGAAAACCCTTCATTTCTGAAGTCCTTTAGCGCATGTTTGCGCACTTGCTGAGCCTAGCCCCATTATTGCTAACACCCAGCAGTTTTATCCGGTCTTGAGATGTCTTGATAAAGAAAATATGTGACCCCGCAACTGAGAGAATTCTCTTCTCATGGCAGGTTTTTCCTTACCATCCTATCCACAAATCTGTGGTCATACATATTTATTATATTTCTTCGCGCACATTCTTGTACTTTATTACCTATAATTCACAATTTTTTTGGTACATTGTGATTTTAGTGCATTATTACCAGCTGTAATTAGTGTGCGCTCAGTTCATCGTACATCCTGATCCATCCCAATCTTGAGTTTACTTGCCTCCTATTAGTAATGCTCAGTTTCATGGCACACAAAAACCCTTTGACGGGTTCCTAGATACGGTAGCAGTAAAAATACCGGTTTTACTCCAGAGGGTTATCAATCAGTTGGCGATTTCGAGTACTATTCTACCCACATCAAATCTTTTACAACTCAGGAAAGCCGGATCAATGAGGAGCTCCCTAAATCCCCATACCACCTCTCCTTCCAGACTCCAATTTTTTTTTGTAGTCGGTGTTTCTCCACCATTTCTTTCTGTTTTCAGTGAATCTGCACTTTAGCTTATTTTTTTCTTGGCTCCTATCTTGTTCTTAACGACCTGTTGATAAGGATTTTTATCTCACTGTATACTTGTACTTGTACACTTGTTTATGTTTTCGGTGCATCTTTACCGGTTCGCTTAGGTCTTCCGCTCAGTTCGGAGTACAACTCAATTCGTCCCAAACTTAACTTTTCTGGCCACTCTTGAGCTTGGTTTCATGGCACCCTGCAGACGGATCACTTAGTCGGCAGTAGCAAAAACACCTTGTCTTGTCCCGGGGATCAATGAAGTAGTGACGCAAGTTTTTAGAATCCCATTACCTCCTTTCTTTTCAAACTTGTTTTTTGCTGTCGATGTTTTCCCACAGTTTCTTCTTGTTTTCAGTGAAATTTCGAACTTTTGAATAATGTTAGTCGTTTTTCATATCTGCTGCGCGTCGCTAGACTTCGTTGACTCCATAGGGTTGAGTCAAATACTATTGTGATTTTTATGGTGTTCTTCAGATTGCTATTTATCATTACATTTAGTCCTTTAAATGCCTCTGCGCTGAGCTGTCTTATTGATCAACCCTGTGAATCAATCCATTTGCTGTACTTGATCAAATCCGTCATTCCATTTTTGGACGGTCTAAGCCATAGATATTGAGTGAAGACAAGGGTACTACATTTCCCTAGACCATCGAGGGCAATGGTTCTGCTAAAACGACGATAACGTGACTGTATGGCATTGATACAATTGGCCACGGTCAGTCCATAGTCAGTCATTGCTTCGGGTTGTGAGCGTGCGAAATGAATGGCATTGCCTTTCAACTAGACTACTTCACACCACTCATTAGGCGAAGGTATTTGGTCTATGAGTGTGAAGCGTGTCGCCGACTGTAGAAGTAAAAAGGCTAGGGGGCATACAAGTGTAGGAGTCCCGGAAGGATCATGAATTGAATGAGAAAGCGACCATTCATGCGAGGCCTCTCTAGTTGAAGAAGAACAAGCAGAAAGAAAGACGGCCAGGGTGTCTTGACATATTCTTATAACATAAGGTTCCAGTCATTAGCCCGATAGAATGATTTCTTATGTCGGCCACCTGTTCTGAAGTCTCCTTCCATTTTGGCAAAACAGCTAGGGACGGCGGACGTTGCAAATATCTTTTTTCATAGTTTTGTAGCTTGCTCGTTACAACAGGAATCGATCGTTATTTGTCTTCGCATTATAGATGTGATTGATAGGGTTTTCGAGAAATAACAGTGGTAGGTCTCGATCGAGTGAAGATAGTCGTTCTTTTCTGCTTGCCTGGAGCCTACTTTTATGGTTGGAAACAAATTCAAAGATCCACCCTTACATCGAAAGGCATTTCTGTCCCAAAATGTGGAAGTAATTCAATTTACTTTGTCTGCAACAAGTAATCTCGAAAGTTACCTTGGTCTGTCAAGCTGATACAAAAATCTTCACTAGCGTTGCTAGAATACATTAACTTATCGCTTCTGAAATCACTTTATTTCAGATCAAGTTGGTTAATATTCGACCAGAGGATATCGTTGAGGGCAATGGAAAGCTAACACTTGGCTTGATATGGACAATCATCCTGAACTTCCAGGTTTCTGTCATTAAGCGACGTCAATTAGAAGAATCCCTTCAGCAATCAACGCTTTCTAACTCATCCCAGGTTAACACTTTACTAATAATCTACCTAAAGCGCTTCTTGTACGACTCAATTCCTCATGGCTCAATAACAGAAAATGACAAAATTTGTAGAAAAAACACAGTCGTACACTGATGGAGCTTCCTTTCTGTGTGGTTTTAACTTTTTTGAGTGCTGTGAAGAGTGCCCTACAATACATCTTAATGCTTGTCGTTTTAGTACCTGTTAGTTATAGGCGAATAATGAGGTGGTGATTCAGAATAGTGCAAAAGTGGGGAAGAAAATTAGGCATTCGGCATATTCAGAGGAATGTAAGGCTTCAAAAAAGTAGTGGAATTAGGGATTGAACGAGAATGTAACGAAAAAGTTGCATGGAAGGGGTACTGGACGAGTTGTCCTAGTGTCTGTACTATTGCGTACAGCTGACTATAGTAAGCTGCCTACGTGCAATGTGTGCGCCCGGTGCGAATGGTGCACTCTCTACAGCTTATACAATGCGGCGATAACTCGTCCGCCTATGGGTTTAAGCTGGGGCCCTTCTTACGCCCTATCTAGGCCAATTATTGACCCAACAGCCTTCCTTGTGCTATACTCGGGGACACAGGTTCATTTAAAAAGAGTTCTCAGGAGACATTTTTATCACGAACTGTGGCTTTAACGTCTGCCTCATTCTGAGCATGAACTGAAACGGGGTCAACAGATGTATGGTTTTTATAGATTATGAGAAGCTTAAAGACACAGTTCAGGATAATTTTATGTAATCCAGATTATGAAGAAAATGTAAGACAAGATGGAAAATAGTGCGATGAAGGCGAAGAAAACGCGTGAATCTGTGTTTTCAGAGTGAGAAAAGGCTTCGAGAGATCGTTGAAAAGGGAGCTGTGCGAGAATGAAACCAGAAAATGGAAAGAAGAATGGGTCCTCTGGACGAGTTATATAATAAGTGTCATTGCGTACTTGTAGGTCCTGGTGCGAATACCTGACTACAGTGAGAAAAAACCTCTTCACTCATAAGTATAAATTAATAAAAAACTCTAGTAACGAAAAAATAGCTCCGCCTCTTGGAGTAGAAAACTAAATAAAGGATGGCAGCAGCAAAAAGAATAACAGGGAATAAAATGATAGGAGAAAAAGATCGCTTTCTTACTCGGCGATCAGCTGATTGTATATGGGTCCTAAAGCGAATATTGCTGTCTGTATCGCCGCGACACTCGTCTGAAGTGACATTGATCGAGGGGCGGGAAGTCGGGGCGATCCGGTAACGGGGCTCCCACTATGCCCTAGCTGTTGAGTCCTGGGACTCGACAGCGTACTTCCTGTTACTCTTGGGGGCCACTGGGTATTCCTTGGTGGAAATTCAGGAACCATTTCTCGAACTGTGCCTTTAGATCGGCTTAGCCGACGTTCACATTCAAACCTAATGAGTTCCTAAACATTGTAAAAGCTGCAGTGGTTACACCATTCACGGCAGGGCCCGCGCGCCGGCACCCAAGCTGTTTACTGTTCTTGTCCAACCCCTAAATTTTACTTTTTTGGGAGCCTTATATTCCACCGAATACGCCGATTTTCGCATTTTCCACGCCAATTTTGCACTATACTGAATTATCACTTCCATAATTTGTCGGAAACTAGATACCACAAAATTATCGTGTACTCTATGCCTTCTATGCGAAAAGCAGAATATAGAATTAGCAGGAATGATTTAGAATTGGTGAGTTAGGGGGAAAATTGTGTGGTTTTCGGTGGATGCCTAGAAGCGGCGAGTTGGGGATCGCAATTTTTGGGGCGTCAGCAACGTCATCTTGGGAAGCTCTTCGAAGTGGCTACCAGTGCTCATGATCATACACAGATAAGTATAATAAGAACATACCGCTAGCATTGAAAACAGCGCTAACAAGAGAAACCGCTGGTATAGTTGTTAGAGATATGGTTTTTGCAAGCGAGAATTCACCCAGTCACTGGCTTTCTTTTCTTCCTTCTCAAAAACTCCCATTTGAATGGAGTCGACATTGACTCATGCAAGAAATAGTAACTGACGAGATGGTGGAGTGTTTCCTACGATTGTGTTAGTTTTCTTCTTCTCAAATATGCCACTTGCGTCTCCACCTTCAGAGCATTACAGTCCATCACATCCTGCCACCACACAGTGTACCTTTAGCGCTAGTAAGGTGCGTCCCGGTATTTGTCCATCTTCGGGAGCTGGAAAAGATCAATTGGGTTGGGACGAAACTGTAGCAAATGAACATACAGAAGTGTGACCGTCGAAGCAATATGAGAGCATACGAGTATAAAGGGTAACGGAATAGTGTGGAGTTCTAATTTGACCGTATCCTGGGAAAGTATTGAAGGATGTGAGTGCAGGAAGCCATCCTTACTTACATTTACCACAGCAGAAGTGACCATAAGCAGTATCAAGGGTAGAAATGCAGATTCAAGCTATAAATTAGTCTGCCCGAAATAAAAAGTATGCTAAGGATTAGAGGGAAGAGAGAAGAAGGAATCGTGAAGACATCATCTCATTTACCATTCGCAATGTAGTTGGTCTTTATTGCTAATGAACTTCACAACGTACTGTTGTGAGCAGGTTTTTCTTATTGCAACCGATCCGATTCTTCAGACTTTGTGATTTTCAATTCCGTTGATATATCACTACTTATTCCTCTTGTCTTCGGTCCCTACAACGGATCATCGCTGGACAGTACCCTCTTCATCTTGCCTAATCTCCATCGAGTGGCCAGCAATAACGAATGTGTGAGGGAGAGCTAGAGGGCCTATAACTTTTGTAGCCTACATGCTCACGTAGGGAATGCACCTCACCTCTACTGACGATTTCTCATAACTGTTTCGATTACACATTTACCATAAAACCCTAACGGTCATTGGAAAAAAAGCTTTCGAGTTTCAGTCACAGAAGCAATCTCTAGTAATTGTAACCATAGGAGTGCTATTAAGCAATATACCGGATTGAACCTAATCGGTTTTGGCTTTGGTGGTTTCAATTTCATCGAAATTTACAGTTCAATAGAATAATCGGTTTTCAAAGTTAGTTTCATTCCTGATTGTGTAAAACTTTGATCTCGTGGCAGGGCGTGGCCGGTAAATATTGAACGTCATTTTTGGGACTATGAATGATTGGCCAAATTGGGTGTGGAGTTACGAAAAGGTGGGTGCGGCCGTGTTTTGATCCTGTTCACATCACTGCAAAATGTGACAGAGTTGATTAGCAGGTTACAAAAAAAGAACTAAGGGAATGTTATAGTGCCACCTTTTTGAACCTCATCCTAGTGATTCTAGCAGAACTTCTTTGTCCTAGACAGTTTCCTTCTCAATTAGTAATGTAAGGTTGATACCTAGGCGTAGCCGAAATGTCTTGAGGTGTCCTTGGCTCATCCCTGACTGCTTGGTAACAAACTTTAGTAATCCTGTGATTAAAGCAAGCAAGCACACAGCCCAAGCGTCAAGTATTTCCTAGCACTCATATTCACTCGAACTCGTCCTGAACGTGAACGGTTCAGGCAGGTCTTCTACATATTGCACCATTGTGAACTATCGAAGCTCCCAAAGCTGTCCTCTGGTCCTTGTTGAGTTCGTAGAGCTCGAAGTAGAAGGTGGTGACAGAATAGTGGACTAGATGCATTCAATATCAACAACATCTTGCACTTCCTATCACTAGCCTTATTCTTTTATGGGCCATTCAATCGATTCATTGAATAATGATTGATGATTGGAATATTATACCCTTCTAATGAACATTTCACATTCAGGGAATCTAAGAAAGCGTCCTTTATATCGATCAGCGCCACTTGGTACATAGGCACAGAGTTCTTTTTTGTGTTTTCATAAAAGAAAGCGTTGTCTTTCTTTTTAGGCAAGCCATGATCAGTCGTCTCCTTTGAGCTGTTTCGAAATTGGTCGCACATGCCTTTCCATAAACGTCATTGACTTTGAAAACCGTTATGGTTGAATTCCCGCAAGGATCTTGACATAAGGCGTGAGCGCATGCTGAATGCCATTTCATAAAACGGAGCTGAATCATCGCTCGATTCAGGGTCTCGAATGGTCCCATAGATTGGCACACCTATGCCCTTGTCAGTCACTATGCTGATGTTCAATAGTCGATGACGATAAGGGCGTGATTGGTAGTCATCTCTGGCCCCAAAGGTGTGAACGATGCGTGGGCGATAAGAAATGTATCGCAGTTCTCAAATTTCTCCTCTACTCGACCACGCCCCTGTTTACACTTGGCCAAGAGTTTTACGATAAACTGTCCGCCCATTAGCGGAGAATGAGATAGGGAGCCCACCGCACCGACTGAAAGAAGGGAATTCGTCCCCAAAACTTGGCCGAATGTCGGGCAGACCTCAAGTTCATGCCACCTCCGTGGTGCACTTGGTGAATGATGCGAAACGATTTCAATCTGGTTCTGCATTAATCACTAAACATTCCCATAGTGATGTCCAGATGCGTGTAGTTGGTGAGACCGGTCGACTAGTGATGGTGACAGCCAACAATTGGCGGATGTGCTGATCGCATGTGAACGATTGTGAAAATTCTTTTACGGTCGCAGATCAAGCGGGGACTTTAAAATGCTGTCTTCCATTTTCTGCAAAGCAAGTTTTCGAATGATTCCACGATTACCTAAACCCTACCGTGGGTGCATGGATTTTAGATCTGGTCGTTCGCCCCTATTATTAGCGAATAAAAAACTCTCATGAAGAGATTCAAAAGGTGCTTTTGCTTCAATGCGCCCCGACCCTCTTGGATACTGCGTTTTTTGTGAAGTCGTACCGGTTCTCTGATCCTTCTCAACAAGTATGGCGTTCAATGGAATCCCGTCTTCGGCTATCGATCAATTCGGCACGTTCTGGAGTTAGAATTCGAAATAGTGTGAAAAGCGCTTCCCACGACGCTGTCGCACCATGATTCATTCACAACAGCCACTCTCTCTTCTGAAGCCGTCCCTTTCAGAGCAGTCATTCATCTGCATTCACGTCGGCTCGCACACACACATTCTATATGCCTTTCTCGTCTTCTGTGTTTTGAAGCCCTTTTCTGGAACCAGTACTGAGTGGTTTGAACTTTCGGCGGTAGCATGTTTTCTGATTACTTTGCCAGTCGAGGGCAGTCAGCAGCGGAGGAAACAGGTCGTGCCACATCAACTGCGGTTGCGGGCGCCGATGTCGGCGCGGGCGGGGCTGTGTTTGGCGGGGCGGCTCCCCCACAAACCCATCCCTGTACACGCTGCGACGCGTGGAATGCTCCTGCAAGTCTAGCACTACTACTACTACTATTCCTGGTCTCCACTGTGCTCACCATGTATAAAGTACTGCGATCATATTCGAAGAAGGCCGAACGCAAGCAAGAGGTCTCTCGTGCCACCGATAGAAACGGCCATGTGTCCAGCGGCAACTACTATGATGAGGGACATCATTACAAAGGCCAAAATGGGCACGCTGCCAACGGACAACTACTTGCTGTGGATAATAGACATCTGAACAATGCTTATGCTGGGCAAGCTTTTTCGGAGAGCAGCTCGTATGAGACGCGAGAGCATTTCGAACGGAAGGTGCAACGTGTAAAGAAGACCCGAGGAGAGCGTGAGCGCTCACGTAGCTCCCGCAGAGGCGAAGAGGTATCGTTTCATTGTAATAGATCTTCCTTGTTCGATTCCCTGTATGTATGTAATGATCTCTTGCATGGCTTTGCTGGAAGAGCGTTGAAGTGGGGTGTTCGGTTCCGCCGCCAAACCGTATTGATATGTCAACCCGTCAATCGGGATAACCTTGTCTTCTCTCGTAGCGCGCCCAGACACCTTGACCTTTCCATTGCGTTTATTGCGGTTGGATCCATGATTACTCAATTGCTAACACCCCATGAGCATATTCTAGAATTCTTGCAGTTTAGTGTGATTTATGGCTACAAACAATCAAAGTATTCCAGTAATTAGTGTGTGCAAAAAACCAGTTCCTATGAGGGCTGTATCGCTCTCACTGTTCATTCTCCTTTGCATGGTACTGAAATTGTCATAGAATTGATAGATAACTCCGCTTACACAATACTCGCTACTGAGAAATGATAGCTGAACGGAAAACGGTGCGGGTAGAATCCGGTTTTGGAACCTTGACTGCTTCGCTTTGCCGGCCACACCCTGTTACAATGGTTGCTCGCATAGAGCTGGTATTTTAAACCTGCAGGAGGCCTGAATTAACTTTCTCGGACGGAAATGTGTCGCTTGGGTACGATATGTGATGATACTTAGGGTTCTGAGCGATTTCACTACCATTCATGGTAAACGGGTTCTACCTGGAAGAAGATGGTAACGTAAAATGACAAAATTTATATGTATTGTCTTTTAATTCCTGGGCGAGTAGTTTCTCAGAACCTCACCCACCTCCTTCGCTCATTCTCTTGTGGGGGTTCTTAGCCAAAGCGCAAACATGAATGCCGTTTGTACATACCCCAGTCAATGCTTTCCAAGAGGTTTTGACTTTGTCTTGTCATTGAGCATTAAACGCGCTTAACAGACGAAAAAGGAGGACATGGAGCGAGCGTCCTTAAACGAGTGCTGAAAGCGTTAATTCGTTCTCCTTGGTTATCTCCCAGGAGCAGGGAGTTTGGTGGTTCATGAAATGGTGTGCAGATAGTATATCAGCGTGGAGTTGTAACTTGTTCTCAAATGGAGTAACTGCATGTGGCTCATACCTCACCCTATTAAGCTGATTTAAGGTCTCCGAATCCTTGCACGCCAGCGATGCCTCTTCAGCTCGTGACGCTCTGCTTCAATGGGCTCGAAAGGTAAGAAGTGTTCTTTTGATTGTGGTTTCCTAGCCTATAAAATCTGCTTCAGGTTACCAGCGGTTACCCTCGGGTAAATGTAACCAACTTTTCATCGTCCTGGAAAGATGGTCTTGCGTTCAATGCCATTCTACATCGATACCGGCCAAACCTTATCGACTGGAACAAGGTAGGATCATTTTTTCGGTTGATTACTTTTCTATTCCTTCCTGTGACGTGACTGATGTTTTACAAAAAACTCTCGGTATACCAGCTGAGGTCTGGGAGCGTGCTAATGCACTGAAAGTGAATGTGGGTATTTGACTTGCCTCTGAAAATTTTCCGGGCAAAAAATGTCAGTGATGTGAGTCATTCGGTCAACATGTTAATAGCATCATAACGAGTGGAGCCCCAAATTCCACCCACTCATTACGAGGGATTTCATGGATGAACTGGGACAATCACCTTCTGGTTTTTGCTTCTGATCAATCGGTACAGTGTAATACGACCTTCAGTGGCATTCTTTCGTGGCAAACAAGTCACTAATCCAATACTGATTGATGGGCATTTCTCGATAATGTTTGTGGAAGGTCTCCTTCTTGCGGATAGCCTTAGAAATAGCCCTTTTTCTCGTTCCAGGTTAGCGACAGTTCAGTGTCAAATCGCGAACGACTGGAGAACGCATTCGCTGCGGCAGAGCGAGAATTCGGTGTCGATCGGCTGCTCGATGCCCAAGACGTCGATACTGATCATCCTGATGAAAAGTCGATCATCACCTATGTCTCTTCGTTGTACAATGCTCTACCACACCTCCCAGAACTATCCAAGGTACCTTTTTTTGCTCGTTGCCTTTGTCCACTTTTTGGCAAGTGTGTTGTGTCGATCACATTAACTGATTTCTGCACTTAACATTGTCCTGCAGTGTCGTTCAAACTAACCTTTCTCTCAGTTCATCACAATGCAAGAACAGTACATAGTGGAAGCACGTGCATGGATGGAATTGGTGGAGAGAGCGACTACACTGATAGATAATGAGACGCTCTTCATGCAGCAGTCATCATCACAGCGAAGCGAGTCTCTCAGTGAATTTGAGAAATATCACAGTGAAAGTATGGCGACTCGTGCTAGAGAATATGATCGTTTAATGGAAAGATATGAAGTTTTACGACGTCATCTGTCTGGCACCGATCACTTTTGTATACCACGAAATCTAACTGAACACGCACTAACAGAAGCTTGGTCGAACCTCACCTACCTGAATGATCACAAACTCGCTTCCCTTCATCAAAAGATCATTCAGGTTCGTTTCCTGCCCTAATATGTCTTGATTTATATTTTGTAATTAATGTGCATGTTTTTTTATTTGCATGACTAACACCACCCACTTACACGTTGTCGTTCTTCCCGTCGCCCTTGACAGAAGGCGATACTCTCAGGTCATTCCATTACAGAGCAATTTGTCAGACTTGATTAGCAGATTGTCCCGTGGAATTGGAATCACAAACGAAAAGCTCGATTTGATTCTCAATCGTAAGAGGCTTTACTTGGAATCCCGAACGGCTAGACGCACTTTGAAAACAAAATTTCCAGGTATTGAGGAAGTCGAATCACGTGTGGACACAGCTCGCCCTGGTGAGATTGAGAGGACTGTAAATGAGATCGTCGACGATCTTAATGCCTTGGAGCCTCCTATTGGAGGTTTCTTCGATGATGTCGAGGAACTCAAGTCACAAAACCACCCAGAAGCCAATGATTTCTATCGACAGTACGTTCCTTTTCGGTGTTTGGCGAATATTGAGAGAATTATGAACTGGGTATTACTTTCAGAGTGTATGGCCTTCATCAACGTCGCACTGCCTATCTGGATCGCCTTACGAATCAATTACTAGTTCGTCTTGGAGTCCGCACCGAGACATTGAGAAAAGAAAACGCAAGCCGTCTTGAATCAATTCGCACTTCCAGTTTCAATCGTGTACAAGAATGTATCGAATGGGTCCGCGTGAGACTGGTACGAGCCCAAACTTTTTCCCATCTACCAGATCTTATGTTTGATGCATCGGAATTTTAGGAGAAACTATCCGAAATGGAGTTCCTCGAAGATCTGGAAACCTTGGAAGAAATGTTTGAGCAGCACAAATTGGACAACAGAGACATCCAAGACTTCCGTCAGAACGTTGACGAGTGTATTGCTCGTCAGGTGTGTCAAAGTCCACTTTACTAGGCGGTTTCACCATTTTAGGGGTTAACAGCCTCTGAAAAGTGTTCTAGCCACTACTTCCTCTGAAAAGGTCTAGCATTGGGTGGCACACAGACGTAATTGTTGGTTTTGTTATGGGAATGTGTACCCTAGGCAGGCGGACGGCCAGTTTTTCAATGTTTGTGCGTAATTGTACGCGGCTCCGGGCAGACCTTGGGTGCGCATGGTCACACCACCAATCTAGACGAACATTCATGGAAGTTTTCTAATTCACTTCTTGGAGGTTAGGGAGTTAAGTTGTTTCCAGATGCAGAGAGGGAAAGACCGGACATACTGCATTTGTTTCTAAATGGGATCTCTGATTCGCTGGTCATAATGATGGTGGGGGAGTTATGCTAAGCTAGGGAGGGTTCCCATTGACTCTTGAGTCAAGGCGACTCTTATGGGGACATATAATTTTGCGGAGCCACTATCAGTAGGGCCCAGTGAAGACATGCATTCCTCTGGGTTTTCGAAACATCCAGAAGACCGCTAACTAAGGGTGGACATGTCGGAAAAAAGGAAAAGTTGTTTTCATTGCAGATCGAAATCAAAAGGAAGTATTAGAAATATTTAGTCCTAAGCAGAAGGAAGACGACAAGAAAATAGGGAAAAGCAGAGTGGAGTGATGACCTGTACTTTTCTCTCGGCTTGAACAATGAGTTCTTATTGCTTAAATATGTTAATGTCGGTCTTAAACTTTTTCAAAAGGAACTGATGTCGATTAGGGAAGATGGGAAAAAATTCATAGGCACTTAAAGGCAGGCGTTGAACGGGGAGTGTAACTTTTGGATGGCAACGTTTCCCCACTGTATTTTCTTCTTCGGTTGCTTTTTTGAAAGAAAACTTTTCCCTTGAGACCACAACTTAGACCTTCCATGATGGTCTTTCAGTCCTTTCAACGAACTAGATGCTAGGGAGAGGAGCCAATAAATCATTCTGGAAGGCATCTTTTTAAAAAGTTATCGCATGAAAAGTTTCACTTTTTTCAGGCGGAAGTCTCCGCGGAAGATACTTACGAGTATTGTGAGCTACTTCGAGTGCTTGAATCCGAATATCAGCAGCTGAGAGACCTGTCTGCGGGAAGGATGCTAGATTTGGTACGACGTGGGATCAGTCATATGCTTGCAGTGCTGCTTCATCTATCGCCATCATATTGCAGGATTCACTGATCGCATTCGTACGAGCTGCTCAGATGGAGCTTGTGTGGGTATCCGAACGTGAGGAGATCGAAGTCACCCGCAACTGGTCAGACGTAAAGCAGCTCGATCTCCCGATGCTGACGAATTACTACAAACAGGTGAGCCTCGTGGCTACATCAATGGACTTGAGAAGCAGCTCAATCCACTGGTTGATTTGCATAGGCAAATGTTGTGCTTCAGCTACTTCATGAGATGGAATTACGCGAGAAGCAGTACAACGACGTGCACAATCAAGGAGCTGCCCTGTTGAATCAAGGTCATCCTGCCGTACATGTTATCGAAGTCTATCTCAGGACTATGCAGAACCAATGGGATTGGCTTCTGGCGCTGAGCAAGTGTCTGGAAGAACATCTCCGTGATGCACTCAATTTGAAATCTGTATGTTCTTTTATTCTCCTTAGAGGTCAACAGTGGAAATTCAAGCCCCTTCTCCACATTTTTCATAATAAATTTATTTCTTCTTACAAATTGCGCTCTACCTTACAGTAACCCCTGTTGTAGTTCACCGAGGAAGCAGCCGATGCGGAGGCATGGATGGAAGAACAGGCTATTCGTCTCGAAAACAACTACAACCGCACTGATTTTGATCTTGAAGAGGGCGAACGTCTTTTACGAGAGCTGGATGAAATGAAGGTGATCCTGATGTCCTTTTCTTGAGTTGGAAAGTTTGAAAGAAAAAGTGGAACTCCGAAATTTAGTATTTATTTAGTGATATTTGTTGTACTTTTTTCAGGAAATTCTAAACAAGTACCACTCGGTGTTGATGGCGCTGACCGAACGCTGCGCTACAATTTCCCCGCTGTGGCAGAGAGGAGAGCGCATCAGCCGCCCGATAGCCGTCACCGCGCTCTGTGATTACTCGGACAAAAACGTTCACATCAAAGCCGGTACATTTAGCACCGTATTCATAAAATGCCCTATTGATTGGACTCTTTTTTAATACTCGCTTTTCTTTTTTTTCTGCAGGAGATGAAGTGGTTTTATTGGACAACTCGGACTTGATCAAATGGCACATTCGCGATCTTGCTGGATCAGAGGGTACTGTGCCTTCGGTTGTGTTCCGCATTCCTCCACCAGATCCCAAGCTGACCGGTTACCTGAATCGTCTCCTACAGCAATTCGAGAAACTGAAAAAGTTATGGGAAAAGAAACATCGCATGGTTCGCTTCAACATGGTGCTCAATACCATGAAAACAATTCAGTACGTTTCAATTCGTTTGTCTGTTTGTTGAGATATNATATCCTTATATACGTCATTCGCTAATAATTAAAATGAGGTGGAATATAGTAATAAGGCATAATTAATGCTACTATATATTTTTGTTTATATGTTGATGTATATGTGATTTTTATGCGTTTATCTTCATATATGCACATATCCCTTCTTTTGGGGCGGAGATGGTGTTGTTGCAAGTAGCGCACTTCACACACGTATGGTCACGGGTTCGAATCCCGGATCGATATCCGCCCAGATCAGTGAAGCCTACCGTCCTAAGGGGTCTATTATTTGGTAGCAGCCCCTTCTGGAGATGAAAACTCTCAGTTATACATCGGCTGGCCACTGCAATCACAGTATAGGCCTTATACGCATTCAGTATGATAGTACTGTTGTGAATGCAAGTCGAATGCGTGGGCGCATCCCTCACACGGGAGTGATCATCGTTCCAAGGCTTGACCATTATCCTTTTTATCCCTTTTTTGTGTTGACAGTGCGGTCTTGGTACCGGCGATTCGTTGTACGGGTGCCCATAGGTATACAGTTGGTGACAGGATGTGATCACTACTGATAGGGGCTGATGGGAGGTGATAAAAATCGGATTCGTAACGCTTTTCATGTTTTCAATAGGCCCATGCCATTCCAGTGTGTGATGTGGGAACGGACGGGTTTGTGGATTGTTGGTTACAGAAAGCGCCATAAACATTAATAAAGGCCATTACCACAAGAAGATGGATGGCATATGTCGTTTATTCCTTACGATTATGTTACAACCTCAAAGTAATGGTTACTGGAGACTCGAAGAGGGGCTACTACCGGCCCACCGCCACCAAGTCCTTTTAGTGTTTGCGAATTGGCGAAGATCGTTCGGCCCAAAAAGCGCCTTACCAGTGAGTCTACAACTTCTTATTCGTTGTTATTATCGTTATCATTTTCAGGGGATGGGACCTCGACACATTCAATGCCATAGATCCCGAACAACGCGACGCAATTATGCGTGCACTGAATGATGATGCCAACAAGCTGCTGGCTGAGATGGATCCGAACGATCCGCTAGCCCTCCGCCTGAAGGAGGAACTCAGACGCACCAATGAACATTTCTGGGACTTACTGAATGCAAGTCAAAAACCACCAGGTACATAAAATATTTACAAACAAGGACCGATGATAATATGAAGGTTTTTTGCAGAGCCTGACCACTCGAATCTTTTTGATGGGCAAATCGGAGACCTCCTACGAAAACTTGAAGAGGCTTGGAGAAAACTTAATGATAACACAGGAAAGCCCATATCGCGTTCCCCTGAAGAACTTGAAAACGTCATTATGAACCACAAATCATTTGAAGATGCTCTACAGGTGAATAGTAAACAAAATGTTTACTGAATGAGCCTCTGGGGATGTTCATTAACGTAGGCGATTTTCAGGGTTTGGACGCGGATGTTGCTAATGTGAAGGAGCTCTTCCGACAGCTACCAAATCCTACCCCTACCCAAAGAGTCAACAACGATCGACTCAGTACCCTCTGGGAGGATCTCTGGGACTTGTCTCGTATGTATGTGGAAAGGATCAAGGTAATATTTCCCAAGCAGTGAAAAATGGTTGATGATTTTTAACTTTTTGCTCTGCAGGTTTTGGAATCGGTCCTGAATGGCATTCTTGAAGTGTCCGACATTGTCAAGGCTCACGAGATCACCCTGAATTCGTTCGATGACCTTCCGGCAGCCCTCGATAAACTTCGTGGACACCACTCGCAATTGCTTGAAATGAACATGGTCCTGCAGCAGCAGCAGTCCGTGATAGACTCCTTGAACAAGAACGTAGCTCTGTTACGACAACACGTTGCTCGCACTCGTATTGGCCAGAGCAGGTAATCTTACTCCCTTCAATGTTGCATGATCGCCTAATCCTTCTCTTACCGTTCCTTTTCACAGTCATCCTGATGTCGACAGACTTGAAGACGAAGTTCAGCAGCTTAATGTCCGATGGGAAAATGTCTGTGCTCAAGTTGCAGACCGTCTCAAAGCAGCGGAACGAGCCCTGCAAACCCAGATGGTCTATAGGTTTGTACATATGGGCCATTACTTCTACATGGGCGTCTCGGTTACCTATATTGGTTTTATTGAAATTCCTACTGTTTACTTCCAAAAATCTCCCTCAGAGCAATTTTGAATGTGAAACGGTATTTATGGCTCCCTATTCGGCTTTCGGTAGAGATTGGCGGGGCAGTACAATTCCCATCCAACCCGTTTCCTTGAATGTACGGTCTGCATTCAGAAGCGAATACGAGAACGAGATGGCGTGGCTTGATCGTGTCGAGGAGACGATTAATAAGCTCCGAAAGCCGGAGGATTTGCGTCCGGAGCAGTACCAGCAGCAGTTGGATATCCTGGTTGCTGAGTATGCACAATTACAAGAACGAACTGAAGCCATAGAGAACGTGAATAGAGAAGGGGGCAAATTCATCCGTGAGGCAAAGGTCAGAACCCTTCGTTTATACTTTTCTGACAAAATCTGGACCTTGACTTTTACAGGGATACGATAGCCGTATGGGTCAATTCCATGATAGCATCGTTGGAATACACGGACCGGCCATAAAACAAGAGTTCCGTCGGACCAAGCCCCAACCAAAGAACGGTGCTCAAATTGTCACCGAGGAACTGGAGGCACTGAACAGACGATTCGCTCAATTGAGCAGCCTAATTCTCGAAAGACGTAACACAATGCAAGTTTTGATCCAGAACTGGAAACGTCAAAAGCAGGTACGTGTTGCGTAGTTTGGATTTTAAGGTAGAACACATGTCTCGGCGGTGTCTCATTAACAACCTGTTTTGCCTAGCAATTCTTCGGAAATCGTCAGGCTCCTACTTTTTGTCTTTGAAACGGAATCGCCGATTCAAGTGTTACTCTAGGATAATGTTCACTAGTAGTCTTAGGTAGAATCACGGAAAATCACCGCTTTCTGTCCACTGGGACGGTCTTTGCAATTAACCACTGTGCCCGAATCACTGATTCCTGTTACATATACGTTTGATTATCCTAATTTTCATCGAAAATAATCCACCAGCCATCTGCCTTTTAACTTGTTTCAGCTATATTGCTAGTACGTCATTCTTACGACTCTCACTAACTGCTCCCTAGCGGAGTATTTCAGGTCCTATCATCGTCGCTGCAGCCATTAAGTGCAGCTTATGCTAGATTCGTTACGGAGAATGTTGTGTGCAGTGCTATTTAGGTTTCAGTTTTGTGTGTTTTCGTAGTCCGTACATTTCGTTATGCTTGTGGCTGTACCTGCCCGCACAGTCTTGATTCACTGCTAAATGTTCTGTGTGTGCTTCTCGCTTTTCACTCCAGTGACACGTGCGGCGGGGATTTTCCGAGTGCTTTGTAATTACATGTCTTTTTGCTGTGAGACTAAACTGCTAAATGAACTCGGACAACGCCCTTTACAGGAAGAGGAAGAAATGAGGAAAGCAGACGAGGAAGCCAAACGTCGTGCGTTTGAGGCTGCTCGTTTGAAAGCTTTGGAGGATGCTGACCGGCTTAGAAAGGAGAGAGAAGCTGCCGAAGCAGCTCGACGTGCTGCCGAGGAAGCTGAGCGCGCCAGGCGAATGGCGGCGGAACTTGAAAGAGCCAGATTAGCCGCTGAGGAGGCTCGAAGGCGTGAGGAAGAGGAGAGGAAAAGGAAAGAGGATGAGGAAAGGCGCCGACGAGAGGATGAGGAAAGGCGCCGACGAGAGGACGAGGATAGGCGCAGGCGAGAGCGCGAGAGAGAGGACGAGGAGAGACGTAGGCGGGAGCGTGAGAAGGAAGACGAGGATAGACGTCGTCGAGAGGAAGAGGAAAGACGCCGTCGAGAGGAAGACGAAAGACGTAGACGACAACGCGAGAAGGATGACGAAGATCGACGTCGCCGGGAGGAAGAGGAACGTCGAAGGCGCGAGCAAGAGGAGGAGGAAAAGCGGCGTAAAAAGGTTAGTGATTTTTCTTTGCTGAGTGAGCTGCTCCGCGTTTGAAGTGAAAATCTAATCAACACTAATCAACCAATCCGCACTTCTTTCGTTTCTGCGCAGTTGACTTAGGTTTTAATGTGATAACAAATACAGATGTTCTTGCTTACAGATGCCTCCACTCAACATTGTGCAAGGTAGCCAGATCCATGAAGTGGTCGGCCAAGAAAATCCAGATGAGTTCGAGGTGATTGGAGATTTGCCGGGAGTGGCGAAAATCACAGAACATGAAGACGAAATGCAAATGTACCAAGAAGAAACGGTAACAAAAACTCAGTTCTACGAAATGGAGGGGACTTTGCACAAGCAGACAGGGGAGATCCTTACATTCGTCGAAGCCGTTCGTCAAGGACTTCTCGATCTTAGCGCCGGTGGAGGGCAGTTCTTCGATATTCATTCTGGTCGCATCAGTCTGGAAAAAGCTGTTGAATTGGGCTACATTGATGGTGCTTTCAACGACGTGCTCAACACTCGTTACGGTATTCGTCATCCGGAAACCGGTGCCGATTTGACTCTACTTGAAGCGATTCAGATTGGTTTATACGATCCTCAGACGCGGCACCTTTACGACATCCACACTGGTGAAATGCTTGACCTGTACGATTGGGTAGCACATAAGATTGTTACAATGGACACTCAAAGAAGGCTTGTGAAAATGGGTATTCTCAAGCTACCTCCTATGGCTTTGCACAGTGCCATCGATCAAGGTGTTCTGAACACGGTTTCTGGTCACTTTGTCGGAAAGTACTCTCATGAATCCATGCCTATAAGAGATGCACTGTATCACGGATATTTACAACTTGTCTCACCACAACAGATTCCGATGATCGCCATCACTTTGAGCGACGCTATCAAACAAGGTTTCATTAACGCCAATAACGGCGAGTTTGTTGACAAAAACACCAAGGATACCTTTACTTTGAGAGAAGCCTGCTCGAAACAGTTCGGTCTTCTCAACCTCTACGTTCCTGAAATCGTGAACACTGCTGATAACACTCGTCTAAATCTTAAAGATGCCATGCTTCGTAATGCAATCAACACCCGCAACGGCAACTTCACTGATCTGCAGACTCGACGAACTTTGTCTCTTCGAGAAGCCTTCCAGGAGGATTTAATCTCGAAGCCATATTCGCTCACCGAAATGTTCGAAAGAGATCTAATCGACTCGACCAATCACTTCATCGATCGCGGGACGAAGCACAGACACACTATTCTGGAAGCCATCGCTGCTGGTCTTCTGGACGCTGAAGTGCGCCACATTGTTGATCCCGACGAGAAGGACGTGATTTCCATAGCGGAGGCGATGGAGAGAGGAATTCTTAGCGCTGATGGAAAAATTATTCTCGAAAAACAACAGAAGGAGTTCACGATTCCCGAAGCCGTTAGGGAAGGGCTCCTAAGTAAGCGAGTACGCCACAGCATCTTCGATGTAAGAGGCATACAGAACACCCGCACTGGTCAGACAATGAGCTTCAACGAGGCGTGCGAGGCAGGTGCTATTATACCTAATGCTGAGCGCGTTGTCGATCTTGCCACCCAAGAAAGCTACCTCATTTCTGATCAGAAAGCGACAACGATCATCGACCAAACACTGCATGAGCTTTTCATTAAGCCACTTGGAATCAGAGGTGATCGTGGTGACTACGACTTGAACCTTGTGCGAGCAGTGTCAAAGGGAATTGTCGATCACACCAAAGCTGTCTTTTTCAACAAGAGCACAAAACACGAAATGACTCCCCGTGAAGCCTACGATGCTGGTCTTGTCAGCCTCCGTGGAGCCATCCAAGCTGCTGCCCTATTTGACGTCTCCCCATCACTCATTGCTCCTGTAAAGAAGGTTGAGCACAAAAAGCGAGTTAGTCGCCCTGGTCAGCCTGGAATTGAACTCGCTTCAGATCAAGTGAAAGTTACCCTCGCGGAAGCAATGAAGCAGGGACTCATCGATTCCCGCAATCAGAGATTCCGTCAAGGAGATATCGACATGAGCCTTGATGACGCTCTAAACCAAGGCCTTATTGATCCATCTAGTGAATGGATTGTACCATCGAAGAGTAATGGCGTTGGACCCACCATAGAGGAAAAGACAACCGAAAGCGTGACTGAAACTGGACAGCAGTTGGCACCAAAGTATTATCCTGACAAGAATATCGAAGAGTCGGTAACTACGGTTAAGCGTGTGCGCACCACGGAGACCACCGCTCTTGGTGGACCTGGTGGAGTGTCAGTTTACAGAGCAATTACTGGCGGTAAAGGTGCAATGGAGGTCCCCGGAAACGGATACCACTTATATGAAGCTGAGCGCAAAGGAATCATAGATCTTACCACAGGAAATATTACTTCACCAAATGTAGATCGTGCCATAACTTTTGCCGACGGCATTGAACTCGGTATAATTGACGCGTCTTCAATTTCTGTGAAAGACCCCAAGTCCGGACGCATGGTGAATGTCAAAGAAGCTTTAGAGAAGAAGATAATGGAAGAAGACGGGTCAGTGACTCATCATGGTCGAAGTTTGAATATTGAAAAGGCGGTTGAAGCTGGTGTCATTGTTATCGATGCTGAGCCGGTCGTTCCTGCAAGTGGTGTTCCGAAGAATGTAATCCACATACCGTCTGGCGGAGGACCTGTGATCAGTTTCCGCCCTGTCGGAGTCCCTGTTGTAGAGGAGTCCGAACAGTCGTGGTCATTCGACTCCACAAAGGGCGTTCTTGTCGATCATATGTCAGGAGAACGACTACCCCTTGAAAGAGCATTACTGGCTGGAAAAATCCAACCTGAAGATCTCGCAGTCCGGGATGCTCTCACTGGTCGTGAAATGTCATTTACTGAAGCGGAAAAATGGGGTATAATAGACAAACGAGGATACTATCTTGACAAAATTGACAATAAGCGTTTGTCATTTACTGAAGCCGCACAACAGCATCGGATTTATCCCACAGGAGGCGTTCTAGACAACGCTGGGGATGCGATTCATACCTCTGTGAAAGTGCAGACGAGAACGCAGGTCGCCAAAAAACAAGCTACCTCAACTGGCGCTCCCCAAGTGGACAACACCCTTGGCCGCGCTCTTAGTCTGGGCTGGTATAATGCCAAGGATGGAATGTTCACCCATCCTGATACTCACCGTCAAATGACCCTCAAGGAGGCTATTATCAAGGGCTTGTTCAACCCCTATGACACGTCAGTAGTTGATAAGAAGAACAACAAGAAAATCTCCCTTTTGGAAGCCATACAAGAAGGAATTGTCGATGATACCGCTGGAACCGTGCTGGACACTGTAACTCAGAAGAAGCACGATTTGAATTCCGCTTTAGAACTTGGAATTCTGGAGGGCAAGAGTTTCGGCGATTCTCTTGAGTCTGGACTGTTTTCTGGTCGCCTCGATCTCGCTACGGGNAAGTGCAGACAAGAACGCAGGTCGCCAAAAAACAAGCTACCTCAACTGGCGCTCCCCAAGTGGACAACACTCTTGGCCGCGCTCTTAGTTTGGGCTGGTATAATGCCAAGGATGGAATGTTTACACATCCTGATACTCACCGTCAAATGACTCTCAAGGAGGCCATTATCAAAGGCTTGTTCAACCCCTATGACACGTCCGTAGTGGATAAGAAAAACAACAAGAAAATCTCACTTCTGGAAGCCATACAAGAAGGAATCGTCGATGACACCGCTGGAACCGTGCTGGACACGGTAACACAGAAGAAGCACGATTTGAATTCCGCCTTAGAACTCGGAATTCTGGAGGGCAAGAGTTTCGGCGATTCTCTTGAGTCTGGACTGTTTTCTGGTCGCCTCGATCTCGCTACGGGAAGTTATACACAGCCTAGTGGTGCTTCACTACCTCTTCATGAAGCTCTCAAAAAGAATCTAGTAGACCAGAGCTCCATAGTTGTACGGGATCCTGCTAGTGGAACTGAGTACACCTATCATGAAGCTGTTTCTCGTCGTATTGTTGATCCAGAGCGAGGGCTAATCCATAACCAGCAAACTAATGAGGCTACGAGTTTCCCTCAGGCTCTAACCACAGGACTGATTGCTGGAGCTGGCTCTGCAACCCGACCATCTCATAGTGCTCATAAAATCGTCGAACAGAAGCTACAACTGACACCTTTTGCACCTCAACAGGTTGTTCATCGCCGTAATGGCGACGATCGACATGAGTACGTGGATCTTGGAGGAGGAAAACAAGTAATGGTAAAAGTGGTTCGAGGTGAAGGTGGCGTCGAAAAAGGTGAATATGTCGACCCTTCAACTGGAATGAAATTCACTATCCAGATGCACGGTGATCCCTTCGTAACGGAGACAAAAACTACTGTGAAGAGTACTTCTCAGGTGCAGTCAGTAGAGCTTGAACCACACGCTGAGTTCGTCGGAATTGACAGAATCAGAGATAAGCGAAACGGCCGTACCATGTCCCTGGAAGATGCGAAACGGATAGGATTGGCCCGTGTGGATAAAAAAGGAAAACAAATGACCAAGACCTACTCAGTGTTCCGTTCTAATATCCAAAATGCTCTTAACAATGGTGTACTTGATGCTCATATGGAAAAGATCAGTTTGGAAGATGCTATTCGAGCTGGAATCATTGACATACGCGAACTTAGCTACAGAAATCCTAAATCTGGTGAATCTATCCCTCTCACACAGGCCGCAAACATGGGCCTTGTTGATGTCACTCTTGCCGAAACTCTACCTAAAGGTGTCTGTAATCCAACCAACAATGAGAGAATTCCAATCAAGAGAGCAATAGAAATGGGCATCATAGATGCACGAACAGGAGAAGTTCGAGATCCTCACACCCGAAAACGTCTCACGTGGCTGGATATAATAAAATCAGTCTACCAAGCGATAACCAGCGACGGCGTGTTCGATCCCACGAAGGGCCAGCGCGTTCCTGTAACGCACGCTTTGAATGAAGGTTTGATAGACCCGAAAACTGGAAAGTATCATAATCCGATCACAGAGGAAGACATCGAATTGAAGGATGCTGTGGACCGCGGTCTTATAGACAGTGGTACGTACGACGCTTTAACGAAGCCTTTCTTGGAGGACTATCGAACAAACCGACGCCTGAATCTCGTCGAGGCGGTAGATGCAAAACTTGTTGACCCTAAAAATAAGACCATCCAAGTTTCCCGCCACAGCATTGTCCCTATTGCCAAAGCTGTGGAAGACGGCAGAATTCCACGGGAAATTGGTGAAAAACTTCGACAAATCGACAAACTGAACTTTGCCGAAGCGCTCGGAAAAGGACTTATTGACGTGACTTCTAACATCTTCACAGACCAGGACACTGGACGTCAAATGACAATTGCGCAGGCCATCGAGCAGGGATACATCGATACGGGAAATGTGGAAGCTATGGAAGGATCGGATGAAAAGAATCTCAGCAATATCATCAATTCTGAGGAGTTCGATGAAAACTCAGGCCGTATTCGGGACAAACGGACCAGTTTGCACTTAACATTCAAAGATGCTGTTGAACGTGATGTAATTGACGGCGATTCACTGCTCCACGATTTGGAGAGCGGTCAAACGCTAACTCTCAGGGAAGCTCTCGTACGGCGAAAAATTGATAGCGATGGCAAATACATCGCCGGAAACTTGAAGATGACGTTGAGAGATGCAGTCAAAGGAGGTCTGATCGCCTTGATTGCTTCACCCATGCAGGCTGCTCAAGCTGTAGCTGAAGCTGTTAAACGGCGCGATGCTGAAGGTTACAAGTTCAAAATCGAGAACTACGGTGGCGAGAGCCGAGGTAGCAGAACAAGTGTGCCCAAATTCCGGGAAGAGACGATAGTTCGTCTGACACCACAAAAAGCTGAGCCCTCTCTGACAGTGAGGATGCGTCACTCTCAGACGAATATTGGCGATCGAGCGCGAAGTATCATTGATGACCCTTCGACTTTGGCTGACTTACAGCACGAGTTCCTAGCGAATCTCGAAGCGAACCGTTTCGATACCGATGAAAAAATCATCACGAATCCATCTGGAGGTCAAAGGCTTTCGGTACGGGAAGCTGCTGAAACCGGTCTACTTGACGTCCTCACGGGCGAGATAGTAGTTCCTGATACCGGTCGTCGGTACTCCATTCCTAAAGCCGTTCATTTGAACTACGTTCAAGGTGAAGCTGCAAAACGCTTGATGGAATCACTCAACATGTCTATCGAGGAACTCAATCTAGCCCAGCAGCAATCTGCTCCTTCTCCCGGTGTTACTGAAGGTGGATCTAGTACGAGGACGTGGACGAAAACCGTCAATTGGCATGGACAACCTTCTGAGTTGAGGAAATCGAAAACAGATCCCCTTGCTCCCTATACTACCTATTCATCGAGCATTGCGGAACGAACGCAGGATGCTCCTTCATGGGCTCGTTAACCATCTCAGATGCAGTCGTACATTCTATTCCACATATTCCAACCTCAATACACAGATACCCAAGCATGTTCACTTTTTCGACAGGCATTATTTCGAATTCATAATCATCGATTAGCATATAAATTCCTCCATAATTTGTGTGTGTGCGTGAAATTCTTTGTGATATTCCCTTCTCACTTGTATGATTCACTTACCATTGTACGTATATGACTATTCCATTGTGCCGTAAATCATCGCTCAATCTAGTTTGTGTATATCTATTGTCTTAGAGTCGCGCTGTATTAGAGAATTTCCCCCTTGGCACTGCCTTACCTTTGTATAGGTCATTCACTACTCCATCATTCTTCATCGACCATTTACCAGAGTGTTATTCGTGTTTGAGAATGAACGGTGTAGTATTGAAGTTGAGTATCAAAGCATGGAATTATAAAAAAGTATAACAGTAACCGTTGTAAGGTGAAAATGTCCGTCGGGTGTTGGCGTCATACGTGAATGCATGATTTTATACGCATGGATTGTGTCAACAACATCAAAGATTCTCTCGGTCTCCACGTTCGGGCTTGCATAAACCTCGGTATGGTTGTAACTGATGTTGTTTTTCTTTGAACTCTCACAAGGTTGTTATAAAAAGTTGACCAGCTGACCGATAGTGGGACCAGCCCAGATGACCTGATCTCACTATCGGTTCCTGGGTGATTTCGAGGATCCACGGTGAGTGCCCC
>UZAF01018975.1:0-10751 GCA_900617895.1 Haemonchus placei
ATGGCCACGTAGGAAGTACCGAAAACGAAAAAATAGCTCCAGTAGTTACCTGGGCGAGCAGACATGATGATTCGGCCATGACTGCCCAGGGCAATATCCCAGCTCTGTTACAGAATCATGGTTTTCTAAGTAATTAAATCATTTTCCCCACCTGTCCTCTTTCATTTGTCGCTTTCAAATGGACAGAGTCTCCCTCAGAGGCGAATTGGCGAATTCATAAGGCATTCTCTTCTCAGAGTACTATCTCTCTTTATACTGATCCTTCAGTTTCTTCAGCCAGTTTTCGTAGAGAGGACTACCTGTTCACCTGCCCAAGTGGTAAAAGGAAATGGGACCAGGGCTGAAAGAGCAGGTCCCTAAACACACTAATCGGTTCAGCAGTACTACTTGGAAGGGAAGGTGATTTTGCAGTACCAGTATATCAGCCGAAGTAGGGAAGCTGGATGACTTCTTTTTCTCCTAGAGGCTGAGTTATCCATCTAGTAATGAAGTCGTACATTGAAAATTACCTGAGTAGAGCGGCGCCTCATTCTCAAGAGCTCAATTTCTTTACTATTAATTATTATTGAGATTTATATAAATCATGTACAATCTGACAAGATAAAACGGCAAGACTTGGTCCACAATGCCACACATAGAACATGAAAAAAATAAAATCGATCAATCAATCAATCACTTCCAATCAATAATTTAAAAGAACACAGATCCGTAAATGATTGCTTGGGGACTTGTGTACGTGAGGAAATATCCTATGAAAAATACAGATGAAAAATAGGATGAAGAAGAGCACGGGGATGAGAGATGTGGACTGGCTTCACAAGCCCCAGTGATGGCTGACCTGGTTCGCTTACGTAACCACCATGGCCAGCCGACCGACAAAGATCATTTCGTAAATTCTCAATAAAGCAAGCAGATGATGATGATTAAAAAGGATTATCTCTTTATACTAGTAACCATTGTACCCTGAATGTGGTAGAATATACGGTTGGTAATAGGCGGATTGGTCATAAAACGGCTTAAGCTCATCGCTTGAAGAATACTTGAGTGGGTCGTAAGTGGACAGAGGGGTGTTTAAGGGCGGTGGCATTAAGCCTGATGGTGGCACTGCGGTCTGTTGAGACTGAGGTGGCAGTACCGTGGAGGGTAGAGTGGAGGGACCGAGACCAGTGGGTGGAAGTCCAGCTGAAGGCAAACTGGCAGGAGCTAAGCCGGTCATGTGCTGCCAGTCTGTCACGTTGTTGTTGGAGCCACTTTCTTCTGGAGGAGTTGAATCAGCTCGATCTTCAGACTCGCCTTCCTCGTCCGATGTCCGCTCTACGCTGCCCTTCGACTTTTTCTGCTTTGAACGACGATTTTGGAACCAGATCTTCACCTGAAAAGATGATTGTGATTAATTCGAGTGGGCTGGTAGATTCCCTGGTTTGAACTGTTCTATAACATCCGCATTTGGCCTTTTCATTCATATGTGTGTGTATGTCAGTTCGTCATCGGACACGCGTGTCCTACAGCGAGCATTCTTTGTTATAGGGTAGGATAATTGGCGCAGGATGCCGGCGCTTGGAGGTCGAGCGCACGCCAACACCATGCGGATTACGGTAGCGCAGCGGCGGGCGGCCAACGTTGGAGCGCGCAGGTGACGCAGGTGTTCGTAGGAGCGGAAAATCGGAACGCGCGTGCCGACGAGACATTGCTATGAGCAGGGATGGTCGAGAATGATAATTCGTGCCGGATACGGTAGTCGTGGAGACGACGGTCATCTGGGCTTCGCGACGAACGCCCTTTGAAGGACGACTGCACAGAATTGAATGAACGGCCACAGGTTTCCCGGTAAAGGATGGAAAGGGTAAGAGAGTAAGCGGAAGTTCTATCAGGAAACTTATTTCCTTTCCGACCACGGTTGAGTCAGTCTAAATGGAAAGGAAATTTCTTCTCGAAACGTTTTCAATTGCGGGACTCATCTCTGAAGAGGGGGAGGGGGGTGATACTTTTCAAAACCATTCATCACCACTTCAATAATCGCCTTAATCGAGCCCCAATAAGCCAGAACTTGGCCTCTGATCTCAAGGTTTTTTTCAGAAATTTTCAAAATTTTATTTTGATGTCAGTAGGCCGTTTAGTCACTATCCCACCCCATTAAACAGCCATTTGATCAGAGCAATTCCCAGGTCTGAAAGAGACCGATTTCCGAGCAAAATACCAGTTTACAATATATTGATATGGAGATAATGTAGCAGAAACGAATTTCAAACTGGTCGCAAATCATCGTTGGACCGGGCTGGCTGGGTCATAATCATCATCAGCGCTGAGCGTTAAACTACCTCCCGCAGCCTCTCAAGCAATAGTTAATGGTCCATGAATCTCGTCGCACTTGTCGATTGGCCGAGGTGTGATGAGAATGGGAATCGTGTCAACATCTGGATAGCTGTCTGAGTATCTTTTTGACACGGAACATTTTGAAATGAGGACTTCGGACTCGAATTTGGGTAATTGTAGGTCTCAAAGGTGAGGATATTCTAGGGGATCCGAACGACGTTGAGGACCTTGCACCCTGAAGTCCTCATCAATGCGTCCAAATGAAAAATCGCTTTAGAAGTTTCGGTACAAGTTTAACTGAAGGTAGGATAGATGGGCAAAGCAGGTAGGACAACGATCAGAAGTCAATCGATTCACCAGCGTCAGCTTCGCCGTCCAGTTGCCCCCATGATCAAGAGGGAGTGGGAAAGGTTTTTGTCGCGAACCCATTATTACAGTAACTATATAAGTGATCAAAGTTATATAATTAATTTCTACTAACGAAGTGTTAATCGAAGCGAGAAGTAACTTTTGAAAAGAGAGATTTGGTAAAATCCCCATATCTCTTCGTTTCCCTGGGGTTCAAAAAGATTCTGCAAAGCTGGTTTCTGCTCGTATGCTGTATGCTTGCTTTTCATGGTCGCCCTAGCCAATCCAAGTTATGCCATCTAACTGTCACAATGGTGGACCTGAGAATTGCCTTAGAATTGCCTCGAACTTCAGAATAAATGGAAGAGAGGTCGAAAAACCTCTCCGCGGGTCCCTTTTGGGAATAGCGCTCCACCATCTCTGCCTGATGCTCCAAAACAATCCTGTACAGATGTTTTCAGATAACCTGACACTTCTTTGAAGAATTCTCATCTGGGCAGGGCTTTCAAAGGCTCTATGGAACACCCAGAAATCTGCATCGCCATCTAGGCATACATCAACATATTTTTACTTTCCTTTAGAATTCACTCAATGATGGAGCAACTTCTACTGCTGTTAACCCGTACTTAACCTCTAACTAATTTTAACGAGAAAATCACCCGGAATAGATAAATTTAGTCTACTTAGGGGTAGGGTGACCCAGGCCATTACCTGAAACAGCTTTTCGAATTAGTTTATGGTTTTTTCAGAGCAGTTACGGAGAGTTCATTATTCTGTGCGAAACAAAAGCGCATTGTACCGTCAGCGAGGTGGTTGGGGCCATCAGGGACGCAACGACGACGGATTGTAAAACGTAGCTGCGTCGCAAGGCCATTTCACCTCGTAAAAGGGCATTATAGCCTCTTAGCGACTCAGCAGCTTGGGATTTGCCAAAAAAGATCAAACAAACGCTCCTGAGTTACAGCAATCCAAAGAGGGTCATCCCGATTTTGGTCATGAACTATTAGGACGTACATGGGTTGGGGGAATGGAGTGGTAGCGATGTTTGTGTTGTATATGCCTACTAGCCTAAAGCGTTTTGTATACCCCTTCCACTCACAACTTGCACTCTACGATAAGCTACAATTAAAGCATACTGTAGTAGTGAAATAGTGGGTTTGCGGTGAAGTAATGACGGGTTAAATCATATCAGGCAAGCCGACGCCTCGAGACTTCGCTCAGCCGCAGGGTTACAGCGTGGATGGGCAAAAACTCGAATAGGCTTCTCGATAAATAACTATTTTGAGGGGCCTTTCAAGGTCCCGAGGAAGTAGAAATGAGCCCCGTTCTATTTGTTGAGAAAATTTGCATGTATGGATGGAAGAAACAGCCTTTCCCCTTCAGAATCTCCCGGAAAAGTCGGGACTGGGAGCTATCGAAAGGCAGACATCAAGTCAGCTCTTACTAAATAGAATACTTGAATTTTTTGATCATGCCCTAAGGTATCAATTCGTTGCTCATGAAAGTTAGCAACCGATAAATGGTCTCAAAATGAGCCCGTCATAGCTATTCAGCAAAGAGAAATAGCTACAGACATGTCTAAAGCGGCAAAATTGCTTTTCACATAGAATGATCAAAAAAAGTCTAGAATATTCTAAAAGCGTCAAATTTCTGCATGAAATGACTTAAAGAATCTCAGGGAGATATCGGCCCTTCTTGTTGGTCGAAAGGAGCTCAACAGAGCCGAATGATCGCACCCTGGACGAATTTTTCTCAAAAAAAAAAAGACATTACACCAGTTGGACATTGTCAGAAGGCCCTTAAGTCCCTACACGGCTCTCTATAGATGGGTTTCTGAGCAAAAACGAAAGGAAGGATTGACCTCGCAACTTCCTGCTGACATGCTGACAAGATGCGCCATCAGATAACGGGCATATGTTGTCTTGCCATGAGTGACATGCACGCTGATACGATCTACCACCTGCGTCCCGGCGCGAATTGCGGGTCCCCAAACCTGAGGCTTCCACGCACTGACAGGACCACTACTGACAACGGGTTAGTAACTCGAGTAACTGCGTCCCGACGCGAATTGCGGGTCCCCAAACCCGAGGCTTCCACGCTACTACTGACATCAGGTAAGTAACCCGAGCAAATCCGAACACAGCGGTATACGCCCTTTGAGAGCTTGTAATGCGACACATGTCATGTCTTTTCGTCTCGTCCATGGACCCCCATTGTGTGTCCATGTGTTTTGCCGATTCTGATCAGACCGGCGACGGCTCAAGTTACTACAGTAACCCCGAGACCCGTCCAGAATGACAGGCAATTGTAACGAATCGATATGAGAGAGGAAATGATAGTCGAGAGCAAGATTAGTGGGAAGCGAAAGCAGCTGACCTGGGTTTGTGTGAGGCCCAATTCAGCGGCCAGGGAAGCTCGATCCGGTAGCGCCAAATATTGCGTCTTGGTGAATCTGAAACACATGAACCCTTATCTGATGAGTTAATTGATGGCTGCATAAAGTCCACGTACCGCTTCTGAAGCGTTTGTAATTGTTGACTAGAGTAGATAGTACGCGGTTTTCGGACTTTCTTGCCTTTGCCATTAATCTTCACCTCGCCGCCTTCGATGATTTTCGTCGTCATTTGATCTGGAAGAGAGAACGGGCTTCAACCGTCATAATCATTACTAATGACCGGAAATTGGTATGCTGCCAAACGACGTCCAATAAAGAAAAACTGCCAGAAAACCCGAACACAAACCTTCCGGTGAGCTGGCGGCCGCTTGTGGGTACATAAAATGAGCTGGTTGTTGTGAATACATAGTTGAAGCGGTGCTGGTGGAAAAATTGTAGAAATACGGCGAAACCTGGGATCGAGCCGAGAAATCCTGAGCGGTCGGATAGCAATAGCTGCCATAATCGACGAACGGCTTCTGGTCCATGTCCATATCCGAGTGAGGAGCTGTACGGCTGCCGGCTGACGATCGTCGGCGACAGGAACAACGCGAATGGAGCAGACGCGAGGTTTGCAGTGAGACTCACACAGAGAGACGGTGGTGTGGTAGTCTTCGAATGGTGCGCAGTCTATGTGCGGAGGAGGGCGGCGCTCTGCTATTGGCCGGCGCCCAATGTGGCCCTAGGCCAAACCACGCCCCTACGACGGCACCCCGAGACTCGAAGACACGCCCCCCATGTGAACTGCCTTATCAGTACGGGGTGAAGCATCTGGGCAGTATCAGATAATGTCCATGACAAGGTGTTGCAACTAAGAGGACGATTATAACACGGCGGCGCATAGTTAGCGAATTACCGCTTGAATCAGCAATTTCGGACGGTGCTGGTATTGCAGCTAATTGGCGGGCCTCGCTCACACACACCGGCAATCTTCTCCCGGGGCGGTCGTCGGCAATTGCCAAAAAACCTGTTAATCATCTGGTTTGATAGGGATCGCAGAATTCTGAAACTGAGAAGCCGACTGCCATCACTCTACGGCGCTCATAAGTCACAATGCCAGAAGTTCGCCCACCACCATAGATGTGACTCGAAAGAGCCGCTCAGTGTCCCTATCTGGATGATAAATGATTGGGTGGCTAAGAGGGTTGGGGAATGTTTGTGATAGAGCGAGTAGATTCTGGAGAGCTGTGGCAACGTCGGATTTACTGAACACGCGGTCGCCGACGTTCAGCAGTGTGAGAGAGACGAAATTGCTCGCAAAATGACACATAATTTGCGGATAGTTGCTAATAATTGACCGAGGCGAGCAGTCCAGTACGCCTTTCGAAGTCGCCCCACCACTTGTGCTGTCTCTCCACCTTCTTTACTGATCTAAATGAAGTCTGAAATCTGCCCCCATTACTAGCATTCGCTTAATTCGTTTTTATGATTTTCAAAATCACCGTAGATCGATTTCTCAGAGGTTTTGTTCGCTACATGGTACCTGAGCGATTCCCAATTAGCGTTGAGAGACTTCAAAAATCGCGAAAGCCACGGAGATGAACGCCAACGCGAATAAATCCAAATAGAATTGACCAGTTGCATTTTTCAAGTTGACCAGAAAGTTTAGAATTGTCCAGTTCGTTCGGGGAGGGGGTGGTGCATACGTCTATCTGTGTAAAGCTTTGAAAACGTTCATAACTAGAGCATCTTTTGAAGTGACTTCTGCCGTTTCTTTCGGTCAAGCCCTTCAATTTGCCTCCAGAATAAGCTTTTTCGTCTTTCCCCTTTACTACGGGGCATTTTATTTTTAGGGTGCAAATGTACCGATTGTGTTTGGTTGCATGCTTTCGCCCAGGCTCAGTTTGAATCGTTCTCAGGGATACGCTCTGCTGGTCTAAGTTCCTAAAGCAATTCAGGGAGGGCATGCTGACTTCCTGTCAATGCCAGAGGTTCCCAGACTGTGGTAAGCTCTGTAGAGTGGGAGACGATATCAAACCGCCTTTCTTGTTAACAGAACCCTATTCGAAGCGGAAAGCGTCCGGATTTATTTCCGAGCCGTCCTTTTTTTCTGATTTCCCTTTCTGCAGTAGTCCTCAATTAACTGGCGCAGCAAGGCCATGGCGCTGGAACAGTGGCCGCTTGAGCTTAAACATGTAGAGTCAGGCCCATGGAGCAGTCCAACGTCGGCGGATTCTGCGACGACGCCACGACCTTTCACGTCGAAGCGGCGAATGCGCATTCCGTTACTCACCCACACCCATACACACTCTCGCACCACACAAAATTGCCACCCGCAAAGCAATCGACAAAATTACCGTATTATTAGCAGGTGATTGGCCGTAATTTGGTGGGACTCGATAATTTGCCCATTTTCGCTCTCTCCCCTCGCTCGCCTCACAGCCAGTCGTTTTCAGGCTCAGCACCGTGAGCTGTTCTTCGCCTCAGGTCTGCTTAATGTGTCTTTTGCCCTGTTGTTATGACGAGCTACAGCGATGTTGCAGCTCGCCCTCCTCTTTGAATGTTCGCAATCTCTGATTTACCTTGCTGTTTCCTGAGCTCGGTTCTCTCATAGGTTCGAGAAATTTATTGACTACTCCCCTCTACTTCGTAACTCTCTCCCCTCTACTGTCCTTCCACGTCTAGACCCAAAAAGGGATAACTCCAGAAAAGCTCTAATGTGAAGGTACCAGCCAGAATAGAGCCGTTCAGGATTAATGTTTCAGTAGGCCCTGGGTTGCTTGTCGCCTTCAGTCAATGTAAGCATTCGCCCCTTCCCAGATATCCTGCCCACTACCATCCAGAGCCTCGCTCTCGAATCGATTTCTCAGATATTTCCGGGGATACTGTAATGTCTGTACGTTAGACAAATCGATGACGGAGAAAACTCGCTCGAATTCGTCGTCGTCGTCGTCGTCGGTGGGTCGTCATGTCGGTGGGGGCACTTCTCTGGCGCTCTCTGTGTCTCGCACGATCTTCGACAGGTCTCCCGCTGCTTCCACCATTGTATGCACCTCATAATTACACGATCAAGAGGTCTGGCCTGACCCTTAAACCTGCCTTAAGAGACACAGGGACGACGTCGAGTAGCAGATTTAACCACTAACTACTTAGTAAACAACATCATAAGAGTATAATCAGCAGGTGAAGTAGTGAGACGTATCGTTGGGGTGGTCCCAACGGTAAGGTGGTACCGGTAAGCCAGAACTCAATGAAAGTAGTAATTATTGGCACGAGAAGTGATGTCGGGAGATAATCCTGAAGTTTATCGGTTGCTTCCTCGGAAGAAAGGTTTTTCTTGAAAAAAAAATCAGGAATATGCGACAGAATTTTCTGATGAACTTAAGCCCACACAGCGCGCTCGCAATGCTCACAGCTCTGAGGGCTTTTTCCTATTCTCAGCATGAATTCGAGAAAATCCGATCAGAAGTAGTCCAAACAAGACCTCAGCAGCCTCTCTGCCTCTAATGAGACTTTCCTAGATCTCAGAAACAACCTTTCTCTTTTATAATTCGAAAGGATTTGTATTGACTTTTGAAGCAGCATCGAATGTTCCACCTTTAGCTTAGTGAAAGGCTGGCTATTTATTCAGCCAAATTGAGGTTTTGAGGCAGCGCGTCATGTAACTTCCTAAGCTTTTATAAGTTCCTGATTAACGAATCTGAAGTCTAGATAGGACAACCATGGAAGTTCTAGATCGGTTATGGCATGCTTAGCCAGATGGTGAGAAAACTGAAAGAACCATTCACTCGGCACTACTACGGACTATACACCGTTTCCTCGATTGAAATTTCACTTATAACCTCGAGAAAGGAACTCCTTCACAGTTAATTTTTATGCTAAATTACTGCTGGATGACACTGAATCGGGTGGCGTGGGAATTTCCCACATAACCGACCACCTAGATGTCCTGAGGCTTCGCTCCAGCCGCCCCGGATGCACAGTCCAACCTTTTCTCCTCACACAACAGCGAAGAGGTCAGGTGTCTGAAGTGTGAACAGTGATTTTGAGGCGTCTGAGAAAAGTCACAGAGGAAACTGAGTTGTCGAGAAAATACAACAAACACTGGCGGGTCTCTTATCTCGCGCTGCTGCTGGTGCTGCTACGAAGGGGACGAACCCCGTCATTACAACCCTCATTCCAGCCGGATAATAACCGCCATAAAATCCAGTCTGTTCCCTATGTAATTGACAGGTCTTCCTACATCAACACACACACACAACCACACAGACTGACCGACCGTGATTCCTTGCTGCAATTCATCCAGTGGCTCTTTCTTTTCATTCGATCATTTCAAATCGAATGAGCTTCGAAAATGGTCACTGTATATCTCTTCTCTTTAAGTCCATGTCAGTTTTTGAAAAATATTTGAACTGGTTTTTGTTTTGACGGCTGTGCGTGCGTACGGTGCGGTGGTGTGGCGGCGGTGTGAGTGTTTTGAGAGCCGTGTCGTCGTGTCAGGGCCAGTTTCGACGGTTCCTCTTTGGTATACGGTATGGAGATTTCTGTCACCAGCGATTTATAAGGGAGAAGAGGTTTTGTGCTTTTATAAAATCGCCAGTCTTGTCCGGATACTAGAACACTTCCACGCTACCTTCTAGTTTGCTCCGTGGAACGTATGACTAGCCGATTCAGTCTTTTCGTTACGGTAATAATGTACATCAATGAACAGTTTCTTCCAAGTTGCAGGGGTGATACTAGTGAATACCTATTGAGGCTCTCGAAATGCCAGAAAAAAAGAGAATTACCGTACTCTTTTATAATCGTGATGAACCGTCGCTTGATGTCCCTTCAAGCAGCACTTCTGGCTAGGCACTCGTTCACAGCCGAAGATAGGGCGTTTTCTTCGAAAAGTTGGTCACTTGGGGACAGTAACGGACAGTGGCTAGTAGCTGCTGGTATTACGACGCCAATGGCACCACCTGAAGTTCTTTGCCAACAGCTATAGCCACCTGCACCGGCCCTCTGCATGGACTCACCATGGGTTACTTCACCGCAAAGCTTAACCGAGTTACCGTAATCATCTCATCAAATCGATTTCTGGGTATCAAAGAGTAAAAGCCGTCGCTATAGTTGCGTATAAGGGACCGGCACAAGCAGCAAGCAAAAGCAGCAGTTGCGGTATGCAATTATTGAGAGGCAGCCAATTATTCGAGCCACCCGATGGCTGCGACAGCGCATATCCACACATACCATAATCTCGATGAACAAGAAAGGCGAAAACAAACTCTTTGCTCCCGTCGTTGCGCTCCCCCCGTCATCATCGCGTTTTTTCACACCCCCCAGCGCCCAACTATGGAATGGAATACGGTAGCGTCGAGCACACAACAGCATAAAGGCGTCGAATCTTTCGTGCCCTTGTAAGGCAGCGGGGATTTCCAAAGTCTGAGGGTTTCCGCAATGTGCCGAGGCCGGCGCGAGCCAAGATAATTACAGGAGGTGAAAGAGGAAGCTGCCGGAATCGCAGGTGAATCGACCATATGGTATCGCATGCCAAGCGGGCTCCTGACGCCGTTTGAAGATCAAAGACATAGGACAGGGAACTCGGCGACGAGAAAGGGTGGATTTGGTTGGGTCATAAGGGTCGACTTCCACGTAGGCTCAAATTCATGGCCAGAGTATGGGACCAGCAAAGTATGAGAAAAGTATGTGAGGATCCCGTTCCTTTGCTTTCCTT
>UZAF01018975.1:11681-25250 GCA_900617895.1 Haemonchus placei
GCAAGGTTTGTGCAGTGCATATCCACAACCCTCTGATTTAGTTGTAAGAAGTTGTAGAAACCAGAGGTCTTCAGGGGAAGAATCTAGGAAAGGAGACTTGGACCTCTAAGCAGGGGAATTCGCAACTGAACGTTGGGAAGAATTATTTGGCTGGAAGGCTTTTGTTGGAAGTACTTCACTATGAAGGTAGCCGCAACTCCATGGAGCGGAATCTAATGAATTGATTTTTTCGATTACGGTGGTTTTGTGGATTTTCCACACTGATTTTTTCGGTTACGGTGGTTTTGTTTCTTCTGATTACAGAAGTTCTTATTTCCCATGCCACTAACTACTAGTTATCCACATCGTCAGATATTTCTGCAAAACCCTGTATTCCCGATCGATTCGTTCTCGCCAGCCTTGACTAAACCTATCAATATGCTGGACCGGTAGTAATTACGATGGCAAACTTCCGTCGTTGCGGCTCAATCGTCGCCTAGCGGCTCGGCTCGTCAAGCGCCGACGGGACAAGCACGCAAGCACGAGGACGTCGACAACGACGGGACTGCCAGTATCATCGGGCGTCCTAACTGACCCCCATGGGATTAGAGAGCTAATCGTCTCAGTAAGGGGTCTGTAGTGGTCCCTAAGTGCACTTGACACTCACTTAACCATGTCGTAGCAGCCATACCGCAGCCGCCATTCGGTAACAATGCCATCATCATTACGAATACATGGCGGCGAACTGCTGCTGCTCTTGATGAGGTGCGAATTTGGTGATAAGCCGAAAATCGTCCCATCAGGGCGAAGATGGTTATCGCTCAGTCAACTTGATGCGACATGGGCGCCAAGTGAAAATGACAGAGCACTGCAAGGACGCCGGACACTCGAAGTGGGTACCAAAACAAAGGGTTCAAAAATGAACGGAAGGAACAAAGGATTCCATAGGAAGGTAGCTGTGACTACAATAAGAAAACTGTTGGTGTCTGGAGAACATTAACGCCACCTGTTATTGAATGGCGTTCCAAAATGAGTAATGACTTCATGACAGCTGGTAACGAGATGAACGGTCTTTCCTTTCTGTCTCTTTCTCTCTCCGCCTCAATTGTTTTAAGGCTATCGATCTTTTCTTACTTCATCGAAGAGTTTGTCGTTGCACACCTTCACCCCACGTCTTCTGACGCCTTCTTTTCTAAGGATTGCCTCGTCGAGTTTCCTTTCCTAAAGATGGTAACTGCCTTATTCACTCGGGTATCTTTTTACATATGAGCTCTTCACTACTTTTTCGAGGTTTCCCTCCGATCAGTGTTCATCACCAATCTGTTGGAGGTTTCTGCACCTACCTTTTTCGATAGAGTCAGTCCGGCAGTCGTGGTAAAACAGCGATAGAATAGCTGCTTGATCTTCAACATGAAGCAATTCGCAGTAGGGTTCTGACTGGCAGAGTTGCTTCACTAGAAGTACCAGGCAGAAGACAGAAGCATTTGGTTGAGGACAGATGTTGAAATGCAAGTTTTTCCTCGACACCATACGTTTCCGACAAGTCCGAAAGGTGGTTCCCATGCCATCCTGCCTATCCTGCCAGGTTATTCAAGAGGAGAGGATAACGGGTGGAAAAAGGAATGGGATCGAATTCTTCTTGAGGTTGCTTCCGAAATGGCTGCTAATGACGAAAAACCAACTAATATGTGTTCTTGGATTGCTTTGCGCCATCTCCGTCCATATTGGTCTCACTCACCTCTGCTACTATCCCACCTCAACCCAACTACCCCACTTAAACTTCGTTTCTTTGTTCTTACGTCGTACGAGGCCAGTGTTACTTCATAGGCGCCATGACCACTGAATGCACTCGTAAATCACCTCGACCACTGTGTTGCCGCCGCTTTCACCCTTTCATCTTGCTACTTTTTCCATGTGACCCTTCTGCTGATCCTCCTCACCGGCCAGCCCCAAGAAAAATACGATCGTCAGCATCGTCTGTCTCTCCCGCTCCGTTGGAAACTCGGAGGGATCCGCTTCACAGCCTCTGAACAAACCTGGTTTATGAAGAAACCAGTCGAACTGCATTTCTCGAACTAATTCTGCTGCTCTGTACACACATACCGTATACTGCTTATCACTTACAGTATCCGATGTTGTCTGTGTTGTGTGTATATGTGTTTACATAGAACAAGGTCGTGATGCGCGGATGACGTGTGCTACTTGGCAGATTATCGCGCCACTGTGGCTCCACTTCAAGGTTACTGTAACATTCGGCTGTCTGCAAACAATCGGGGCATTTTGAACGTGCGCACGGGACGTCACGCATGATTGCGGACTCGTCGATTTATCGCCGTCGCATGTGCCGACGATCGGCAGCACATTACCGTCACATCACAAAGTCAATCGCTACCGGTATGACTGGTAGTCAATTCAGCGGAACTAGCCGGGAATGGAAGCCGTTGTACCATGTGGGTTTACTGGAAGGTAAACAAGTAGTAAGACTTAGTGCTTGTAGGGTAGGGACGGGTTAGTCACAGTAGGGCACGGGATCGCGAGGTGCTCGCTAAATTGCGCTTCCGGAGCTTTCAAACCTCTCCGGTGCTTCAAAATCAATAGGACAACCGCTGGATTTTTCTTGAATGGTGTGGTAATAGAGTTGAATACCTGTTGATTCACTCAATTTCCTTTGTAGACGTCATATGTGCGAAAGAAACTTCGCTACCTCGATAAGTGGGCTCTGGGAGGCTACCGTAATGATATATGGTAAGTTAGTTCGCACCAAAGGCCGTAAGAGGTTTCTACTGGGTAGAAGACAGCATTTGGGTTGTTACTGTAGGTGGCAAAGATTCGAAAATGCCCAAATGAGAAGAACTGGCATTCACGAACAAAACTTCGATTTAGGTTCGAGTCCCGTCCGCGACTGAGGTTTTGCCCCAAAATCGCTGGCCTAGTGAGATTTTCGGTGAGCTTAATGCGGCAAAATAACATCCCTTCAACAAAACATCGAGTCAAAACAGCCGCCATTCACCTTTGGCCTACAGTGAGGTCTGCTAGGCTAACTGCGGAAGTAGCAGTGAGAAGGGACCCTTAGGGACGTAGCAGAACATTGATAACTGGTGGCTGCTTCTTTTTCAGATAAGGCAATAATTTCGAGAAACTAGTCCGATTTCATTTTTCTCAGTAAACTAAAGGGCTGTGTGAATCCCGTCTGTCACTGGGTAACTCAAGAAATCCTTCATGAAACATTTATGGTCAGCGGTACTTCAAAACGGCGGCGCAGACTTTGTCGGGGTTAATCCTGTGATTCGGCACAGACAATGAATTCTGTAGGTGCGATTGGTCCCGGGCGGTAGTGTTGTCGATTTGGAGGGTTGTATGAGATCTTTTTCTCAAAAACATACAATTTAGTAGCGAATATCGATGAAGGGTTTCTCTGAGCACTTTGTCACGTCCACCAACACGATTTGTAATATAGCACTGACGACTTAAAATAATGATGCAGAAGTTACTGAAGTTGTGAAGTGCTAATGCGGTTCCAGTACTTCCGTAAGTGCCTATTATAATGAAGAGTTCGAGGAGGAGGAACTGTTTGATTGTACCCAAATGGCTCTTGTCAATTTGAAGAACGAATTCATATCGATCTTTGCTTGACTCAATCGAAAATTTATATCAATGTGTTAGCAGATATTCTGTCCAAAGCGATTTTGGCCACGCCTACGGTCTCCTTTCGAAATTAGAGTTAATGCTCATTGCCCGTCTCCTCATTGTGATCAAATTTGCCTCTAGAGCCTAACAAATGCTTGAGTCATAACAATCATCCGCTTTACGAAAAGGACGGGAGAACTCTCTATAGGCGTCATTGCTTCTTTTTCTACCTCAAAAGAGAGAAATCAGAATTCCACAGTGCTGTACCATCGAAGATATTGCCTAATGCATTTCCTGGAATAAGCCGGGGCTGCTGATTTTTCTACAGCGGTCGTCCTTCTCTTAATTGAGCAATGAAAGAAATTGTAATAAAAAAGTCCAGGAGTCAACCATCCAGAACATTTATTGAGTTCTCAAACGGAGCTAAGGCAAATTTCTGGAATCAGTAATCCTAAACGGTTCTATTCTGGTCAATCAAGAAAGTCAGCGGGTTTTTATCACAGTACAATCAGTATGCACTTGATCGGCGTGAAATCTTGCAAAGATCCAGCAAAAGAAAGAATATCCATCAGGGGCGAAAGCAACTGTCTACAGGATTTCGTTGATGCACAATTAGTGGAACTTCAGTAGCGACTTCTGTTGCCTTTGACGATGCGCAGTAGTGCGTCTCGATAGTCACCTTTACATTCGTCGCGGATCACCTGAAATCGTCAATGCTAGGCTCAACCTTACCCATTTGGGTGAAACTTGACCTACCTGTTCGAGGGATTTGTTGAAAAGCCGTTCGTATTCCATTTGAATGGTGGCCAAGTCGGTTTCAGCACGTGAGACCAGTACACGGATCAGATCTTTGTCACGAACTCCCAGACCCTAAAATATGTCTCTAGGGTTTTCATTATCTGTCCAGTCGATTCCATGAGCAACCTTGTCCCGACGGGCGTCTGTGCAGTTCGCTCGTCCATCTGTTCCTTATCTACCCACCTCATCTACGGATTGCGCAACCCACCTCACCTGCAGCAGCACAAAACACCGAAAAAAACCCCGCCGTGCGTACAGGTCACGGGGTGAATTTGTGGTACAGGCGATTTAGGAAGCGTTGGAGTGGAAGTGTCATGGAGTGAGTTGCTTTTCGCTATAATTGTCCAGGTTTTGATGGGTCATGTTACTTCACAAAATTCGTCGGACCAGCTCTTTAGACTATCGTAGCCTTGAATTGCAGTGGAATCAAGGGATGACATCAAGGGTGGGAGGGGGGAGGAAGGAAGATGTCTATTCAATGCAGAAGCTCTTTATTATCGTTATCTTCATTACGTTGAGTTGCTTCCCTTCGTTATTTCATAAGGATGAGAAAAATAGAGAATAATCTCGACGGAAGGCTGTGAGGGAGGGTTGCAAGACGGCGAATTGAAAAAAATGAAAGTATGTTTCTGAAATGGTATCGCCTCCCTCCTACGCAATCCTTGGTTGCTTTCAGACTTTAGAAGGGAATTAGAGCAGTCTTCAAACCCTCAAGCTCAGACCAGTGCTCTAATACTTCTTACTATTGAAGGGTCTCAATGGTAGGGTGAGATAAAGAAAATCCTGTCGATCTTATTTAGAACAGATTGCAACTAGTCATTGAGTGGACAGTAATTGTCCGAAGGCGACAGCGCCCAGACGAACGACCACCTCCTTCTTCTCATGCGTTTCCATGTTATGGTGACAGGATAATTAGGCCCACCTGCGGCCACCCATAGACACAGACACAATTCTTAGACATCCAATTATATAGATATTGGCAGATTTATGTTTATGTTCTGATTTTTGGAAAGCATAAATAAATACGACCGGCATCGTCTTGATTGTCAAAAAGGTGGTTTCGTTAAGCATGTTCCTTTCAACGTAGATTTTGAGAGGTTCTAATCTGAAATATGCCCAAGCTAATCCAAGGCTTGAGAATCGGCTGCTCCCTCAGTCAATCTGCAGCAACGATTTTTAAAATCGAAAAATGTAGGGTTCGAGTGCTACTCGAAAAAAGGAAAGCGGTCGAAATGAGTCTGATTTATTTTAATTTTCTATGACTATGGTAAGGGGATCCGGTGTCACAAAAAGTTCAAAAAGAAAAAACCCGCTATCAGTGGTTTGGTCAGAGATGTAAGTATTTTCAATATCAACCGATCTCGTTGTTGGAATGCGCCCCGCATTCGACTTCCGTTCTGAATTGTAGTTGTGTATGAATGAGCAGCCTATAGAAAGACTTGCAGCGACAAACCGTTGTTCGGATTAGTATTTTTGTCTTCCAAGGAGAGTCTGGTACCAATTCAACGAGCACGGAAAGATAGAAGGCTTGGGTACCTGTGGGTATATTGCCGGGGATTTGATCACACGAGCGTGAGCGTGAGTGTGTGCGGCACTTGCCACTACACCATCCACCGGGCAATAACTTGGAGCGCTTGAAATATATAATCAATGAATTCCCATCTGTCAACCTTTCTCCAAAAGCAAGGTCGAAACACTTTTGTTATTCTTACTTTCAAGGCCTCTATCGATCAGTGCAACCTTTGATGGTTATTCCCAGCTTTATGTTGGTTTTCTGTTGACGAGCGAGAACGAAAAGAACGGGTGGTGTTCGCGGTTTAGCGGTCAGTTTTTTTCGTCTTCACAATTACCCATCTGGGAGATTGCTGTCGAAGGTCGCCGGCTGCACTGCGACGCTGCGGCGTTCGATCCTCGGGCCCAACAGCGGGGTCGGCCAACGCCGCTACCACTGATTTTTTTTCACTGCGTGACAGACTATAATTACGTATTTCGAGGCGTCAGGAAGCGATGGCCACAATGAGGGATCGGCACGGGGAATAACGGAGCCCATGCTAACATGGTTTTGCGCAAGAGAAATCAATGAAGGCTTCTGAAACAAACCGTCAAGGGAGGTTAGAGTACCAGAATATCTTACTCCCCTTCAACAAGGGAAGCTACCTGAATAGTCGTCAGGACAGTCCCTTCAGCCGAAAGGAAAACTACCATATCATTATCAGAGCGTGAGGGCTTCAGGCTGTGCTTTGTCAGCCAATGAGTAAACCAGTTATTTTATCTTGTCAGACGAGTCTCGTACCAATTAGCCAACCTCAGGGACAGAAGGCTTAGTTGACCTGAGCGGGATTTGATCCAGGATTTAATCCTTGGCCTGAGCATGTGATGGCGGCTCCATATGTCAGCAGATCTCTTTCCCTTTGGGCTGCCAGCTCATATACGAAGTTACAAAAGAAACAGGAGGGGAGGGGGCTGATTGATAGAACTTACAAAGAAACTCCACACTACCGCTGTGTCGTGCTAAAACTGCAAAGTTCTAAGTATTCCTTTTGGCTTATAGAGTCTACGCATTTGGCTACACTTCAGTGAGACTGTCACTCCTAGAGTATTCGGGAGTCAGTTAGAAGTCAATAATTTCACGACCATCAGTACCGAAGTCAGATGTCTAAGAACGAACTTATTGAGGATAACAAAGGGTTCATTTAGCTGACCCGTTAGTGGATTCGTGGTCGAAGAGCGGGCTCTATGGTGAGGAAATCGCCTGATGTTACTTCATTGATATGGCTATAATCACATCGTTTTGGCATAATCTACAAGATTAGTGTTTAGAAGCTGCAACAGCCTCGAAGCCAAAAAGCTAGTTTCTGGGCCCACGTCGATACGTCAATAGCTCGTTGAACTGAGTATTGCCTTCTTATTCAAGGAGCACAATTTCTTGAAATGCCGACTTTCTTTCCTTAGCGGGTAGGCTAAAAACGGGGAGACGGGCAGGTAAATCGGTTCTATGTTATCGATCCGCCGCACGCGGCGATCGCGGACTAGTTGACTCGCTATTTCAGTTCTAGCCTTCTTCATACGGCTCGATTGATATGCTCTTATTATTTTTGGCATAATTCTAGTGGTACTTCTTTTGTACCAATGTTGCTTGTATTGCTTACTTGCCGCACTGCTTTTTCTCCGCGACGTCGCTCCTGCCGCGGAGCGACCAACGGGAGCTGTGGACATCGACAACTGTTACTGGGTCTCAGTCCAAATATTCCCAAAAGAAAGGTTGAGATTAGCATACCTTGATAGCGTTGTGAATTTGGTGTGCAAAGAATTTCGGTTTGCTTTGTGAGACCATCACGAGAGCCTAAATTGAAAAGAAGTTATTTCTAAAAATGGTCTCTTTTTTGAATTAATACATTAAGGGTTGAGCTCTCCCATGTCTCCAAGTATCAACGCTATTGAAACGAATAGAATTGAATGTGAAGTAACTTTCTGGTGGCAGCATTATTAAACAAACAAAACAACAACATAACAAACAACAACATAACAATAGTCAACTATTTAGCAATGAAATAGAAAAATGAAGCCACAGGGAATCTTTCGGTTTAGTTTCCAGAGGGATTGGATACCAAAGTTCAGAATTGTCCGCTGCAAAGTACTAATGGAGCAGTGCAGGAAGTGCTGGGTCAAAAATGGAACAATTTTTCGAGTTCGGTCCCTTCTCGAACTCTTTTCTGTTGTGGAGCAAAACACTACCAAACCGATCAGAGACAGTGGAAACTAACTATTCTCTAGAACCCTCTTAACGACGGCTTCAGACTTTTCAAAAAGCCGTCTGTCAATGTTTTACTTTGAGTATTCACGACCCTTGAAGTCTGAAGAAAAGACTTTGCAGGCTTTGCAACTTTGAGTGATAAAACAGACTTTGAATTTGGTTCAGATGCATGGATATATGAAAATCAATGAATCTAATCAACTTATTGGCATTCCTTTTCTCATGGTTTCACAGTTTTGCCATCTTTCATCACTGTGTTCGATTCTTACCATTAATTCTTCTCTAGTTCAACTTTTTGGTTCTCCTCTGACTCAACATCTCAATGTAATTCTCGCTACCCTGTGGCAATTCTACTCGTCATTTTATACAAATCGTTGTACTGTACGACCTTAGTTTTTCAGATATGGCAGAATTACTTGAAGTCCTCATTACGTGATTGCCTAAATACCACCGACAAGTTGTTTGAGGTTGGCTAGCATCGAGCTCTACTCTTAGATCCTGTCCTGATTACGCTGTAATCCATCGTTTCAGATATACAGTGGCGGTGCTCACCGGTAATGCCCGATCGAGATAGGAGCCCCACAAACACACGAATAGTTGAAACTGGAGGCAAATCTTAACCAGAAATGTCTACTCGCTTCAATTATTTAAGCGGACCATTGACAACAGTGATCATGTTCTTTCGACTTCTGTCTTCCGCCAGAGGTTATAGCTACTCCAGCCAGATTACATAGCTCTTGGCTTAGGGCAATGAATCCAAGTCCCCAAGCACCTTACCCTCCTTTTATGAGACCACTCCCTGGACGTGTTATCTCCAGAGTACTGAATTATAAGAACATTTTGCCGTGTACACGACTCAAGCCTCCTCTGCTTTCGGGACACCCTTCTTACCCCTTACATTACGAGGACTCTACACACTTTCCCAGTCTTCGCTTCTAATTTACGAGTATATTGTTTACTAAGCTAATGTTGATTGAAGGTAACGTTGTGATCTGCCTCTTACATATTCACGGGACCTATTAAACCCTGCCAGATTTCCAGTTGTTACTGACACACGACGTGTTGTCCCTACTATTTTTATGTACGTTGCACTTGCTTGGAATCTTCCTTACAAGGAGGACATTTCCCCCTCGAAGAAATCTATTTTGAGCGGTTTCAAGTAAATAAACGAGTGTTTTATGTGTTCTGTTGTTTTATTATGGATTTCGATGCGCAGTCACATTGGAATGACGCTATCAGAAAAAGAAGTTTCGCAGTTAACAGTACTGTTCAGTATTTACGATCCACACGATTCGGCACTAATGATATGGTCACTCATTGATTTTGTCATATTCCTTATATTCTATAACTAAACGTTGGATATGGCTTCAGTCGTCGAGCTAGGGACGAGGGATCAAGGGATGAAGTACGTAAACGTCGGCTGTTTCTAACCCCTTAACAGCATCTTTACTGAGGTTTGACCCAACGTTTGAGCTTTCTGTCTGCTCAGGGCACTTTGCGATTACTCAGACGTCTTCACCTGCAAGCTACCCTAGACACTAGATGCCTCTTCGATCTTACAATTACAGCATCCTATCATTAGTAAAGAATATTACAGTCTTTCGGCGTTAATGAACATCGTCTGAGGGAAGCGCCCCGCAGTCGACCTTAATTCAGAATCGTGGTGGAGTATTAAATTCGTATATGGTTCATACAATGTAACTTGCGGTAGCCACTCGACTTACAAGTTAGTAATTTTTTTTCTAGACGAGTCTGGTACCCATCGACCAACCAGAGGAAATGGAAGACTTGGCTGGTCTAGCAGTTACGGTCCGGGACTCGAACTCGTGACCACGCGTGTGTGATAGTGCGCCACTTGTCACTAAACCACCTCAGCCGTCCCTATCATTGACACACAAAAAACGATACTGATTAATTATATAAAGGAGAGCCCAACGAAGATCCTACTGGTGATGGTGATACCCCAACATCAGTTTAAGCCTTTCCTAAATAATGTTACTCTAGATAAGGTTGGTCGGCCTAGTTAGAACTCCGCCGATTAGCAACAATGTCTCAAAGCCTTTGAAGTCTTTTAATGTTAATCAATCCCGCCTGAAGGATGTGCCCCGTATTCGATTTTCATCAAGATTCGTATAGCGGCGTATAAAATGCGCATGTGGGCTCTACAATGACATGCGGTGGACAGCCGCTGAGCAAGTCAGTACGTTTACCCTCCCAGACAAGTCTAATACCAATTGACCGGTCGCGGGCTTAGTTGGCCTAGGCTGATATCGATCCGGGAATTCGATCCCGTTACCATACGTGTGAGTAGACTTGCCACTACACCGCCTTCTCCCAAGATAGAGATAAATCAGGGGATGGTTCAGAGAATTACCTCGAGTATTGTGTAACCTGTCTGATGGGATCGATCTCAACTGGTTTTCCGACTTTCAGGCACTGAAGAAGGAGAAGAAGCCTCTGCTCCGTAAAGTTACTATCTTGGGAGGGTTAAAGTGAGTACACTGACATTCTCATGTCCAATGTTCAGGAAACAAACCGTGAATAGTGGTAGTAATCGCTAATTCGTGATTCACTTCCAATAAACATAATTTTGTCTGAAACAATCAAAAACGTTTCAGCGTCCAAGGAAAACTCCAGAGTAGAAGAGAGGTCTGGTCTATTGTTCGCAAGTTCAAATCGAGAAATCCCTAAACCTTTGTGTAAACCATAAAGTAATAGCAATAAGCAGTAGTTATTCTCTTAACCAGTCTCGTTTGATAGGAATGTGAATAAAATATTATGATGTTTATGATTATTGAAGTTACTGTATTTGATTGGATTTCTGAATTCGACATAATTATATTTCAAAAAACTCACCAACAAAAGAGTTTTCATGTCACCACTGTATTCGTGTTCAATAGTCTTTTCAACTGAATATCCAGATATAGTCTCTAATTCCGTGTATACATAAGCGAGGTGACTAGGACTAGCCGTTGCCAATATTTTGAACTAAATTTGGAATCATCACATTTGTAAGACAACCTTGGACCCTACTTCCAGAGAAAATAAAGGGAAAATACCAAGTTCTTTTGCAGAAATATATATCTGAAGATCAGCACGTCATGGAGGGGAATAATCAAAAGAAAAGAGAGTTAGCCCCAGGGAAAGGTCCAATGTGATGCAACCCACAAATGTTGTCGTGACCGAATGACAGGACCTTTGGGGTATATTTTGCGCTTCCATCGTGCCCAAGATTTTTAATTTGTTGAAATTCGATGAATATGTTGATCAGCAGCTCCACCCACAGCTTAGAGATACGTTTTTCAAAGGAGTGAGAATTTACTGAACTTACAGCTTCGAATTTATCCTGTCCGGATTTTTTGTCGCAGGCTCTCATGATTTGTTGGGCATCCTGCAATAAACTTATGGGAATTCTATGGGAAACGAGTACACCAAGGCGATAATTAGTTTTATTTCAAATCAATTGTCACAATTAATTTTGCGTACAGATGGAAATATCTCCTCAATGGCATACCGGCAAAAGTTATATAGAGAGATGTTTCTCACTGAAAGCGGAAGTAAAATGCTAGGTTGGTGCAGTAGTCTTGCTGCAGACACTTCTTTTAAGAGCAACCATGTTTGACTCTCACTTAACATTGGCTTGATATTTTAATGTCTTGGGTGTTCTTCTCTGAAGACTCGGCCCAGATATTATGATTTTTATTCGACTAAAGTTTCGGCCATTTGCATTCGTTATAGCCTAGAAGTCGAAAAACCTTGAGATTCAGCCTGATCAAACAAAGTTGAGCCCTTAGCTTAGTTCAAGTGTGGCCTGTAGATACCTGGAAAAGTCGTGCAAATCACGTCAGGTAACCTACTTTAAGCTAGAAAGAAAGGTCTTGCACCGTCCGAGAGAAGATCGTTAGCCTTCCCTTTAACGCTGCTTATCTAAATCTTCCACCGAAGGTGGACTCTGAGTGTCCTCGAGGTTAGTTACGGCAAAACATTCATCTTTCCGATTTATTTTTGGATTTTCCGCGCTGATTCGGAAGGCTTTAAAACTTTTTCGATCGTGAGCTGAGATCGTGGGCTCCCGCAACAAAATCCCGACTGGTAACTGAAACTCTACGTCTTCGAGGCGATGCCTCTTATAGTCTCCCAGGATCACTTTAGGCCTTGATCTCTTCAGGACCTCCAGGTGTTCCTTAACCCTGCATATTAGGAGTGTTCCGGTCTCGCCTGTTCGTTCATCTCCGCAGAGCTTGCATGTGATCAAGAAGACCACACCTGACGCCATGCAGTCATATCCTCGCCCGTTAGGACACAATGGGTGCTAATGCAGAAACGATCCTAGAGAAGGTTTTGGACCAGTCTCTGCCTTGGATTTGTAGGAGAAACCACAACCACCCGAACCGTATCATCAAAACCACCTTTACGCAAAGCCATTCTCACATCTGAACTGACGGAGGGAGGGCAAAAAAGCACCTTCGATGAACTCTTAGTCTTGCAAGTGAGGTTTCAGACGTGTTGGTCTGCCAGAGCCCTGGTCCCTTAGCTGATACCCACTAGAAATAGCCACTTTCCGAGCAAGCTCCACGGATTCTACTTGTTCTTAACCACGTAGTGAGACCGTCCAAACCACGTCGTTTATTGGCTTCAGGCTCTGACGAAGGCGACTGACCGAAAGGTTAGCCTGACAAAAATTGTGCATTGGCCGAGAAGAACAGAGAGAGAACTTCAGAGAAGAACACCTAAGACATCGAGCCATCATGCCAAGATTAAGTGAATGTCGAACATAGCTTCTTCTAAAAGACGTACCAGCTAACTGTTTCGGTTTGTCAAGGTAGCCTTCTTACCGCGACAGAAAATAGTCATAACAAACAGACCACCCATTTTCTGCAATGCTATCTGCAACTCAAGGAATCCCAAGTCCTAAGAAGAAGAAATTGCACGAGATATGCGGTCTTCTAGTTGAAGCCGGCTGATCTGTCAGAGCACTAGTCCCTCAGTGGATACCCATTGAAGATATCCTCTTTTGTAGCAAGCTCCTCGGATTCTACTTTTTCTTGACCACCTGATGAGACCGTTTCCGCCGTCCTANAGCAGTGTAGGAAGTCTCACCGACAGAATTTATCGGCTGTCAAACCTATTGCTGGCCCTATTACTAACAGTCATCCCTGCCCATCTCAGCAACACCATGACTTTTCTTGACTAATTGCGAAAGACTCAATTCCGAAGAAACGCGTTTGACGATAAAAAAATCATTTGAGGTGATCTCCCCTTACACTAATGTGTCAAACGTAGACGCTATGCAGACCACCCACCAACTTCTGAATGATTGCGCGGGGTCAATAAATATGTATGGGCTTTTGGTCTCCCGAATGATGGTCAAGGAATGTCTGGACTGCTCTATATTTAGGTGGTTCGTTGAT